>PVJI01009295.1:0-66187 GCA_004026765.1 Micronycteris hirsuta
TAACCGGATCATAACCAACAAAAGCAGAAAGCAAGCAAAATATAACCAGAGACATTGAAGTTAAGAACAGTCTAATATTAGACAGGGGAGAGGGGGGAGGGGACAATGGGGAGAAGGGTTTTCAGAAACCACTGTAAAGGACACATGGACAGAACTAAGGGGGAGGAGGGAAGCTGGGGGGGAGGGGGCCTGGAGGGGAAGGGAGGAGGGGAGGGGATAGGATGCAAATAACTGTAATTGAACAAAAATAAAATTAAATTAAAAAAAAGAACAGTTTGCACAACGTCGATGTACCCTAGCAGCCAAGGATAGTGACTGGAATGCGCACGTTTGAATGACTTTACAATACTAGTCAGTGGGGGGGGGTAGATGCCATTGAGTGAGCATGTGTACTGTGTGGTCGTTGCATTAAGAATGACTGAGCGAGTAGAGAAACAAATCTGCATCAAATTTTGTGTTAAGCTTGAACGTTCCTCTGTGGAAACTCTTGGGATGATCCAGAAGGCCACAGCCATAGACAACTGGTGACTGGCAGCTTCATCACTCATGCATCATGTCTTGTGCAGAGTGTTTTGGTGAAATATCAAATCACCCAGGTGACTCAGCCCCCCTACAGCCCAGATCTGGTGCCCTGAAACTTCTGGCTTTTCCCAAAACTAAAATCACCTTTGTAAGGGAAGAGATTTTGGACCGTTGATGAGATTCAGGAAAATGTGACGGGGCTGCTAACAGCGATTGGGAGAACTGTGTGACGTTGTAAGGTGCCTACCTTGAAGGGGACTGATGTGTCATTGTCCTATGTACAATGTTTCTTGTATCTTATGTCTTCAATAAATGTCTATATTTTTCATATTACAAGGCTCAATACTTTCTGAACAGATCTTATATACCTTAACACAAAAAGCAAGGAAGGACTACTTTACGTTACATAGACCAGGCATTCACAATGAGTTGCCCTTCTAATCAAAGATTTATTTTTTATATTTATTACAAATATTGTAGTCAGTTCAGTATATGTCAACAATCATATATAGTTCTAACATTTAGTAGTGTGAAGCACATATGTTTCCATAGGAATAAGTGATGTGGTCTTCATTTCAGAGGAGCAGAAGTGATTGAATTACTGTCTTCTCTTTAATGTTTCAACTAACCATTCCATTGCCTCATCAATGTCAGTGCCTTTGGTTGCTGAAATTTTGATACTTGCTATTTTCGGTCCTTCAAGGAAGGTAACCCAAGTGAATTTGCCATCTCTATGGGAGTCATGGCTTTTTCCATGTCCTGCGTATTTGCAAACACCACCAATATGGCTTTTCTCAGTTCTTTTTCCTCCAACTTGGCAAACAACTCCAATTTTGGAATGCCAATTCATTTTGGTCACATCTGTCTACTATATAAATGATGGCATCTGTGTTTGAATAATATCATCTCCACTACGGCCTGCTAATGGTCTCCCCTCCTAAATCCCAGACTTGGAAATTAAGGTTCTTACATGGTACCCCCTCAATATTGAATCCAATAGTAGGAATAGTAGTAATGATTTCTGCAACCTGTAATCTGTACAAAATTGTACTTTTTCCTGCTCCATTTAAGCCCAAAATTAAAATCCTCATTTCCCGGATTCCAAGCAGACTAGAAAATGTACTTGAGAAAAAGTCACCCTTGATGAACTGCCTCGTCCATCATCAGAGACAGGCCCTGGCCTCAGCAGTGACTCCTACTTGAACCCTGGTGCCGCCACCTGCAAACCCTGGTGCCGCCAACTCCTCTTGCCTTGGCCTCGGGCTCTGGCTCAGAGGTGTTTTCCTTGAAACTGGTCTGCTAGCTGAAGCTTTAAAATCCACTTACCTTTAGTCATCCACACATCAGTTTCCCAGGTTGTCTCTGTAACGTCAGGTTTCCTTGTTAATTTACACTAAGTGAATTTTGTACCCTATATGAGGGAATGACATCCACCTACATTGCTAAAGTACCATCAGATTTGCATTCTAACTGTATACTTTTATACCAGATATTTTGGAGCCTCACATTTTCCAAGGTCAATATTAAACTACTTTCTATTAAGATCTCCACATGTTAAAAAAAAAAAAACTTGTTTGTAATTAGAAAACTGAGATATTTTTAAATATTCCAGAAAATTCAGAAGAAAAATAAAAATAATAATATGGAGTGAATAACTAGTGTCTTATAGGAACATTGTTTTTCTGAACGTGTATTGGGAAATACTGATGTAGACAGTATGTGGCTCAAGGGCAGTAACCTTGATTTATTTTTTTATGCAATTTCCCCAGTAACTAGCTTAGTGCTAGTAAGTGTCTAATAAATGTTGGATGGATGGATGGATGGATGGAAGAGTGAATAAATTAACAAATGAATAAAATGACTTCTGATCAAGAGTTGAAATAGGTCACAGACTTCACTTTATGAGGTCAAAATTTCTATGCCCCAAGAAAAATTCTTTTTGTACTCTATTAAATGGCCTTTTAAGATTTGAACTTGACATTATCATCAAATCAGTAGATACATTTCAAGAAATAATACATGATTTTGACCTTTTTTATTGTAGCCACCACATCATCAGTCTGCTTGATTAACTTGTCAGCTTTCTCCTCTGCAGACAGTGAGTCAAGCCCTTTGCACTGAAAGCTTTTAAAATGGCTAAAGAATCCATGATAAGGTCAGGATATATCAATACAGAAAGATTTATTTTATTTTATTTTATTTTTATAAGAAGAAAATGACTGAAAATTGATTAGTGGCTGACTCAAACACCATTTATTCATTTTTTTATGCAAGTAGGACACAGGTTTTCTCACAGCAAAGACTTTGAAGTTAATTTAAGGTGCATTTCTATTTTAAGGCCACATAAACTAAAAGTTGTTTACAGAACTGCAACCTGAGCTGCATTTTCAGGAAGTGTCTTATTTATTAAACAAACAGAATAGTAAAATACTAAGCAGAGAACACTACATTCCCCAAGCCTAGCTGTTATCAATGTCAATCAACATTTTTAATAATCCCACTTGACACTGTACTACAATTATGTATTATGAAGGGGTTTGAAATCATGTCTTCTAAGTACCTAATATCGATGTAATTTATATAGAGAGAAAAACACTCATGTGATTCAGCCTGAGACCACTTAAAAACACTGTCATAGAAACATATAATTTTATTTATTTTTATAAGATTTTTTAAAATTTATTTTTAGAGAGAGGGGAGGGAGGGAGAAAGAGAGGGAGAGAAACAGCAATGTATGGTTGCCTCTCATATGGCCCTCACTGGGGACCTGGCCTGCAACCCAGGCATGTGCCCTGACTGGGAATCGAACCGGGACCCTTTGGTTCCCAGCCCGCGCTCAATCCACTGAGCTACACCAGCCAGGGCTAAAGCAGTCAATATTTCAATGCACACATTGCTCTAAAAATTGTGTGATCTTAGTCTATTTTTCTACTTTAATGTCATGACACTTGACCTTTATGCATCAGAATGATTTTAGTGGCGGCCAGAAGCAATATTATTGTTTGTTAGGGTATGAGATAAGATTGTTTGATTTTCCATGTCTATTTTTAATTTTCAGAGAGGGAGGATAGTGAATCAGGAAAGAGTTAATGACAACTATTATAACATGTCTCATGTCGAAGGTAAAAAAAAAAAAAAAGAACTATCCATAATGACCGTAAGGCATATAATTAGCATTGATGATTTTGATTTTAAGTGACACACTTGCTCGAGCGTTTTCGCCTCTCAGAGACAGCAGTATACTAATGGTATCAGACCTTAGATTATTTCCTCATTTCACTCATCAGAGTCTTTTTTACCACATAGTGAGAAACATGATGATTTGCAATAGTTTGAATATTGATGTGACTGACTTTTTTATAAGGCAAATATTTACTGCCAAATGCCCCTCTCAATTTTGCAAATGAAAACTATCTGATCTGCAAATAAAAATATCTTGAACATGATGGTCTAAGTTCTCATAGTCTCTGGCCGAGGTTTTATATGTTATTTGACTCGTGTTCTAAAAGAAATGCAACAATCTCAGGAGTAGCTTGAAATTTTTAAGGCTCTATTTTACATTGTGTAATATGAGAAGATGAGACATGATCTTCAAATGACCTTAGTCAAGAGGTATTAAACAATGTCATAAATTTTATTTTTCATGATTTTATTGTACTTTTTCCATTACCACTTGTTCCCCTCTACCCACCCCCCACAATCACCACACTGTGTCCACATCCATGAGTCCTTTTTCTTTTTTGTTCCACCCCTCCATCCCAACCTCCCTGCCCAATGGCTGTCAGCCTGCTCTCTATCTATGAGTCTGTCTCTATTTTGCTTATTAGCTCAGTTTCTCCACTAGATTCCACACATGCGTGAGATCATATGGAATTTGTCTTTCTCTGACTGGCTTATTTCACTTAGCATAATGTTCTCCAGGTCCATCCATGCTGTGGCAAAGGGTAAAGCTTTCTTATTTTTTTATGGCCAAGTAGTATTCCATTGTGTAAATAACCCATAGTTGTTCTAGTCACTCATCCACTGATAGGCACTTGGGCTGTTTCCATATCTTGGTG
The DNA here is from genome assembly GCA_004026765.1 of Micronycteris hirsuta. NCBI lineage: Eukaryota > Metazoa > Chordata > Mammalia > Chiroptera > Phyllostomidae > Micronycteris > Micronycteris hirsuta. Next base: position 4,581 of record PVJI01009295.1, read on the forward strand.
ATTGTAAATAACACTGCAATGAACATAGAGGTGCTTATGTTCTTTTGAATTAGTGCTTTGGGTTCCTTGAGATATATTCCCAGAAGTGCGATCTCTGGGTCAAGGGCAGATTCATTTTTAATTTTTGCAGAATCTCCATACTGCTTTCCACAGTGACTGCACCTGTCTTCATTCCCACCAATAATGCAAAAGGATTCCCCTTTCTCCACATCCTCGCTAGTACTCATTTGATTTACTGATGATAGCCATTCTGACAGGTGTGAGATGATATCTCACTGTAGTTTTAATTTCCATTTCTCTCATGATTAGTGATGTTGAGCATCTTTTCATATGTCTATTGGCCATCTGTCCTCTTTGGAGAAGTATCTATTCAGGCTCTTTGTCCATTTTTTAATTGGGTTGCTTGTTTTCTACTGTTGAGTTTTGTAAGTTCTTTATAAATTTTGGATACGAACCCCTTATCAGATATTATTGGTGAATATGTTCTCTCGTTCTGTTGTCTTTCTATTTTGTTGATGTTTTACTTTGCTGTGCAAAAACTTTTTAGTTTGATGTAGTCCCATTTGTTAATTTTTTCTTTTGTTTCTCTTGCCTAGAGAGATATATCCAATAAAATATTGCTACAAGTTATGTCCAAGATTTTGCTGCCTATGTTTTCTTCTACAATTGTTATGGTTTGGGATCTAATATTTAAGTCTTTGATCTATTTTGAATTTACTCTTGTGTGTGGTGTAAGAAGGTGGTCTAGTTTCATTTTTCTGCATGTATCTGTCCAATTTTCCCAATACCACTATTGAATAAACTATCTTTAGCCTATGTATGTGCTTTCTTTCTGTGAATATTGACTATAAAGGTGTGGTTTTATTTCTGGGCTCTGTATTCTGTTCCATTGATCTATGTGTCTGTTTTTATGCCATAACCATGCTGTTTTGACTACTATGGCTTTATAGCATAGTTCGATGTTAGGTAGCATGATTCCTCCAACATTGTTCTTCTTTCTTAGGATTGCTGTTTCTATGCAAGTCCTTTTCTGGTTGTTTTAGACAGTATATTCAAAATAGAAAAAGGTTTTAGCAAAACTTTTGAGTGTAGCTCACATAGTAATCTTACCTCTCTATGTCTGAAACTTTGGTACATCCATAATGCTCCTCAATTCCCAGCATCCTTTACTACAGTGTTTCCATTCTTCTCTCCCTTTTTTGGGTGAAGTTCCATAACCAGAACTTATATAGCCCTGCTACCGTCAGCAGATGTTCCATGTGATCATTGACAGGTAATCAAAACAACCAATGCATACTAATCATTGTCAAAGTATAATTTCTCCTAGATACTACATCTGCATTTTAATATGGACATTTTGGAAATACAATGCCTTACATGAAAGCAGTAATTCCAAAGCAACATTAGTTGATTATCATATTGATTGCATTTTGGCCTAACAGATTTATTATTATGTGAAGATGCAACTTAACCAAATGATAATTGAAACAATGAATTCATAGACCTAAGAAAATAAAATATAAAATAATTGAGGGGTGGGCATCTCTGAGAGAAAGTGACCCTGATCATAATAAAATATACATATGCATATTCAGTGATTGTAGAAAAGGAATTGAATCAATCTTATCTAATATTAATATACTTTGGTGACGGAATCTAAAGTTTGTCTATTTTTATAAATATTAATCTAAAAGATTGTTCCAAAAATAATGTATTTCTTTGTTGCAGTTGTCACTCCAGGTTATTTTGATTAAAAACAATCAAAAGAATACAGAGTTAACAACTGTTTAAGTATTCATCATAACATAAATTGTGAAGACCCATCTACCTACTTATTTCAATAATAATTCTAGAAAAGTCAACCATTACATTTTACAAATGAAAAAAAAAATAAGGGAATATAGGAAGCTAGAGATTCTATTAGACTAAGACTGTATGTAACTTAGCATGAAATCTATTTTCTGTGACACTTACAAGTGGGTGTGACATTCCTCTGGATTATCAGCCCAAATCCAAGAAAACATAGATAAATAATGACTGAACTCCCACAGCCTGAGAGGCAGGTTAAGATGTATGCCACCATGACAAACTCTAAAAGCTGGGAAGGAGTAAGTCTTGATGTTACAGTTGAAAACATTAGGTGAAATGGTAGCTTGAAAATGATGGTTATACCAAAGGTGGAAAGAGAATTTCACCATAGAAGGAAAATATATAACATGATAAAATAGTACATGGGAAGAGGCATAAAAAATAAATTGCTGAAAGGAAATAAACTAATATAAGAAAAATCAGGAAAATGCTATAATTACTTATCACTAAACTATATTTTAAAATAATTATCAGAACAGCCTATTAGGCTTTAAAGGAAAGCATGGAAAGCATCTAGTCCATTTCCATCATTTTGAAAATGAAGAGAGTGAGGTCAACAGACATAAAAGCTATGTAAAGTCACAAAATAAATCAGTGGCACAATAGTAACAACATTTAATAGTATAATAGAATTCTCACTTGATTGCAGCAGATAATTTGTTTATTTGAATTAGAGTACAACCTCCCCCACACTAATTCTCCAAAGAAGAATAAATATCCAGTGGGGGTTTTCTCCCTCTTACCTCTTAGCACAAAATTGCTGATCATTTCAGATTGGTTTTATCCGTATTAGAAAATAATAATTAGCATGTATTCATTGCTTAATGTGTCAGATACTGTACATATTTTTCTTTTATCTCTTTTAATTCTTACAGCAACCCTATGAGAAAGGAATATTTAGTGTTGCCATTTTCAGATGAAGAAAGTAGAGGCTTAACAGGGGAGTGACTTGCCCAGACTCACAAATAAAAATGGAAGCATTAGCATTTTTAGTCTGAGCAGTCTATCTTTGGATACCTCTAGGCTCTACTGCCTCCAAAAGGTGAAATTTGCCCCTAACACCTAGTTTGTCAGTATCTGCACGGGTAGAAAATGAGAAACAGTAAACACTCTTGAATATTCAGTGAGGCAACATGCAAATAAAGAAACAAATCATAAAACAGAAAGTTGATTGGGACCTAAGCAAATCTCACTGCAATAATTTTTTTAAACCTTCAAGAATAATACCTCTTCATGGGAAAATTTTTATATATCCATGACATCCATTACTGAGAGTAGAAGTTTGGAATGAGTGAACAGAAGCAGAGAGGTTGGCAATACAAAAGAGAGGGAATCATCCATAGAGTAGTAGTCCTACAAAGATAAGAAAGGATGGGACTCAGCTCATGAGCGACGGTTAGCCTTGAAAAGGAGGAAGCACACCTCTTCCCTGGAGAAGACAGGAAAGAGGAAAATATGGAATGTGGATGCAGATAAGATTTTTGGTTTGATAGCAATGAGACAAGGGGGTATAATTTAATGGTGTCTATATTCTCTTTGAAATAGTTAAGAGGTAATCAACTGTAGAAGGTTGGAGGATTAAAGAGAATGAAAAAGTTTTGAAATAGCCTTCATAGAGAATGAAAGAGAGCAGACTGGGGAAATGGAGAATTAGTGTCAGGTAGCATTAGGGGCCCCTCTATAGAAGGAAGTGAGTGATTGACGTAAATATTTTATTGTGAAATATGAGGTCTGTCCGGAAAAAGTCTAGCCATTGTTAATATAACAAGAATGGTTTACAAGACATCGATGTAAACTGACAGCTAAGGAGAGTGGAGTGGAATGTGCATGCGTGAACAATGACGACTTCATTGTACTAGTCAGTGGGGGCGGTAGGTGCTGTTGAGTAAGCATGTATACTGCGTGGCTGTCATATTCAAAATGACTGAGCGAGCCCTGGATGGTGTGGCTCAGTGGATTGAGCGCTAGCCTGCAAACCAAAGGGTCACCAGTTCGATTCCAGTCAGGGCACATGCCTGGGTTGCAGGCCAGGTCCCCATTGGGGGGCACTTGAGAGGTAACCACATACTGATGTTTCTCTCTCTTTCTCCCTCTCTCTAAAAATAAATTTTAAAAAAATATTTTTTAAAAAAGGACTGAGCAAGTAGAGTGATGAATCTGCATCAAAGTTTGTGTTAAGCTTGAATATTCCTCTGTGGAAACTATTTGGATAGTTCAGAAGGCTGCACCCCTGGGCAACTCTTGATTGGCCCCTTCATCATAACAACTTGCCTGCTCATGCATCACATCTCATGCAGAGATTTTTGGCAAAAACATCAAATCACCCAGGTGACTCAGCCCCCTACAGCCCAGACTTGGTGCCCTGTGAGTTTTGGCTTTTCCCCAAATGAAAATCATCTTTGAAAGGGAAGAGATTTCAGACCATCAGTGATATTCAGGGAAACACAACAGGACAGCTGATGGTGATTGGGAGAACTGTGTGAGGTCCCAAGGTGCCTACTTTGAATGGGACTGAGGCATCATTGTCCTGTGTACAATATTTCTTGTATCTTCTTCAATAAATGTCTCTATTTTTTCATATTGCATGGCTGTATACTTTCTGGACAGATCTCATATCCCCCCATCATGGTTCATTGTGTGTATCAATTTGGCTGGGTCACTGTGTCCAGATAATGTGGTCAGACATCATTATGGATACTTCTGGGAAGATGGTTTTGGATAAGATTTACATTTAAATCAGTGGACTTTAAGTAAAGCAATTGTCCTCCATAATGTAGATGGGCCTCATTCAATCAATGGAAGGCCTGAATAGAACAAAAGGCTGGTTTTCTTTGGAGGAAGAGAACCCTCCAGCAGACTGTCTTCAGACTTCATCTATAACATCAGGTCTTCCCTGGGTCTCCAGCCTCACTGCCTTTGGATTTAAACGGCAACTTTTTTTTAAGATTCTAAGAGCCTGCAAGCCACTCCGTCGTCAGATTTCAGATTCACTAAGGCTTCCCAACTGCACGAGCGACTTCCTTAAAATAAACTTCTGCCTATATAATTACACATCCTCTTGGTTCTGGTTCTCTGGAGAACCCTGATGAATATATCACCTATGTAGAAAAATGAATTAAACATAAATGTATGATGAAAAAATAAAAAGTATAAACACTGGTGCTTACAGATCAAGATATAAAGCATGCCTAATGCTCTGAAGCGCTTATGTGCCCCAGGCTGATCCCACTTTCTCCCGAGAACGTATTGTAAAATGGACAACAGTTTGCACAGTTGTATGGGTTTTTTTTTTTCCTTAATAGTATTCAGCATCTGTCTGTAGACCACAAAATGGGAGATAGGTACATTGAGCCAAAGTTGTGTTTAACAGGATGGTAAACTATAAGAAACCCCAAATAAAAAAGATAAGAATATGAACAGAGTGTCATTGATGGAATGGGCCATCTAGGAAAAGAGGTAAGCTGTCACATCAGAAGGTAAAGACAAGACTGGAAACCTATAAAACGGTTTTAACAGACAAGAGCTGCTGCTAGCTGGTGACTGCCAGAAAGCATGCCTTCCAGTATTCCAAAATTACTTACAATTTTCAGTAAATATCTCCTGACATTTAACTGACTTATAACTACTAAAACTATCTAATGGTTTTTGGGGGTTTTTTTCCACAGAACAAAGTATTTATTACTGAGGGAGGGTGGCTCACTCGGTCCAGCGGTGGCCGCAGTGTGGGGCTGTGCACACGTAGTACAAGCACATAGCGTCCTGGCAAAAAGGATGCACAGCTAGGAAGTGTGTGGACCCTTGGGAGGGCACAACATGGAACCTGCATCCAGCTAGCCTCAACCCTCAAAAATAGACAAGGAGGCCTTCCTCATTGGTAAGGGTGCAGCTCAGGACGCCAGGAAGGGCAAGCTCCCTTCAGTATCGGTATTCCCTCCTCCCAAGAAGAATCAAGCACAGGATATTTAGAAAGCCTTCTTCATGCCACTCACCTCAGCATGGGCGCTATGTGACTGGAAGAACACCGCCTCCTTATGACTGCACTTTTGGCACGGGTGACCCTCAGTGCACAGCAATGTAGGGTCCTGGGACACATCAGCGATGATCTGGGTCAGTTCGTCCACTTCATGTGTGATTTTGTTGACGCAGATGCAGCTGTTGTCAGCTTCCTGCTGGTCGTCACAATTCCAGCATGTGTAGAACAGAATGCGGTTATCTTCGTCCTCCTTGAGGTAAAGCATGTTGTTACATTCCTGGCAGAATCGAATACCCACGAAGCCTGGCTCAAAGTTCCCATCCTGTTCCATAGCACAGCCTATCTAATAGTTTAACCTAGCTTGATCCTTCGCTATATATTTTGCAACCCTATACTAAAATGTTCATTGAAGACTTATGTTGCTTGATTTTTAGATGTATTATGGGTGACTTACTGAGCTTTCCTCCTTCCACATGAGAATGATTGCATGTGGCAACACACTTTGGAACTTCATTTGACTATCTGTGTACCGAAGCAGAACTCAAAGCGTAGTGACCTTGCCAGTTCTCAGCCCACTTCTACAGAGATGAAAGGGGTTTGTTTTGAAATGTACACTTTCGTTGAACTTCTTTACTTGATAAGAAGTCATTTCTAAGCCCAGTTAATGTCAGAAGTTTATGTGTCTATACTTAGCCATTAACACACTCCATATTATATACCTCAGACCTATTTGAAATCAATATGAATTTTAAAAATTAAGTGAAATAGACCTTTTAGAGAATTGCCTAAACATGCTGCAAAACATTTATTTCTCTATTCACCAAGAATTTGTTCGTAGACTAAACTAGACCAACAGGTAGTGATATATTTGAACCATATTATTCAGGACTCATCTACAATTGCTTTATTGATGGCAGTGTCTTATCTTGAAGAAGCCGGTAAGGAAAAAATCTCATAAAATGCTTAATTGATTTACTATAAAGTTATTGTTGAGGACATTGTTCATCACATTACATAACACCTTCCTTACCAAAATGCATTGGAAAATTTTCTCTTACATCTCAGTATGAGGTATAATTGTATTTCTCTAATAAAACTGGCTTATTTTTACCTCCTGTTCCCTGGGAACCATATGTCTATTTTTGTATGGGATGTTAAGAAGCTCAGAGGTAAATGTTTGGCCTACTAGCAGGTGTACTGACATTTCAGCACTAGTTCTGTGTATTTATATCATCCTGGCTTTGTTTCGTTTTTCTATGTTTATTTTTATTTTGCACTGATTGATCTAATCCTTTCTTTTTGTTTCAATGTTTTTGCGTGCTGTATGAATTTTGTAAGTCCTTTAAAATGCTTTGGACTAAGATTTGGAACTAGATCAGTACATAACTAAACACAAATTATGAACAAAAGGGAAACGTGGACTAGCAGAAAAAACAAATGCTATGGTCACCTAACTGGCTTCTATTTTCTAATATAAAACGTGCATATTTACACTTTCCCCTATCACTCAAGTTCTTTGTGAAAAGAAAGACACAGAGTATATATGAAAACACTTTAAGCAGCAGACTAATTCTTAAATGCAAAACAGCCATAGTAAAATCACCTTTCAAGCAGAATATAATTGATGATTTGTGCGATAATAAGTTAAATAAGAATGATCTCCGCCAATCACACTGAAAATAATAATAGCTACCTAAAAAAGACATCGTGGCCAATATTAGTGGGAATTGAAAAACTCAGCATTATCATCAGCCAGTTAAAAGTTATTTATTGCTTTCTCTATGCACAAAATGTTCTGCTAAGATCCACAGAACTCTTTTTTTTTAAGATTTTATTTATTTATTTTCAGAGAGAGGAGAAGGGAGGGAGAAAGAGCAATGTATGGTTGCCTCTCACATGGCCCTCACTGGGGACCTGGCCCACAACCCAGGCATGTGCCCCGACTGGGAATCGAACCGGGACCCCCTGGTTCCCAGCCCATGCTCAATCCACTGAGCTACACCAGCCGGGCCTCCATAGAACTCTTTATCCCAGAAAATCAGTTACTCAGTTTTCACATCTCCAAATTAAAGACAGAGGTTGGACTACATATTCCCATGTTCCCTTCCAGACAAAATGTCTATGATTTTACACCTTTTCTTGGTTATATCAGTCAACCAAATACTCACAGTATGTCTGTATGTTGCCATAAAATAATAATTACCATTAACTTTATTAAACGTTTCTTTACAGAACTGATTGCTAACAGTCCATTGTTCTACTTGTCCTTTTTTGCCATATATAATATAGTCTCCTGCTCAATGCCAAGGTCTAATCCATAATAATATCATAAAAGATGTCAGTGAAACAGAAAATCACTGGTAGGACTCAGGAAATGGCATATTCAACATCCATGTTAGGAGTCAAATACAGAACAGAGGAAACATTTCCTGGAAAACAGATACAAGTAACTGTTTTGAATGTGTCTGTGAACATCCAGGAAAAATTATTCAAAATCTATTTACTCACTGGGGTGATCACTTTGTAAGTGATAGAAATTTGCAATCATGCTGTACACCTGAAATTTATACAGGGTGAGCAAAAGTAGGTTTACAATTGTGTGTACATGAAACACAAAGTTTATTTTGTATTATTATTTATTTTTTAATTATTGTATTATTTATTATGAATAACTGTAAACCTACTTTTGCCAACCACTCTATAATATTATATGTCAACTAAAATAAAAAATATTAAGTCTATTTAAAAGCACTGTTAATGAAATATACAATAATATTAAGTTATTAAGAGATGCAGGGAAAAATCTACAGATGTCTATACCAAAGCTGCCACTGAAGCCATAGAGAAATAATGGGTGATTACCTACTCAGGCAGCTTTCTTAGTGGTTATGAGAAATGACTAAGAGGAATAAGTGATGCATAATCTGATGGTTTTGTGATATGTCCACAAATGCTTACATACTCCTCACTTCAAGAGGCAGAGCCTAATATCCCACCTTGAATGTGAACTGGATTTAGTGATGTGCTTCCAACAAATAGAACGAAATATTGTGTGACTTCAGAGATTAGTTCACAAAAAGCACTTGAACACTCTTTCTCTCTCAGATCACTCATTGTGGAGAACACCAGATGCTGCCATGAAGACACTCACTTATCCAGAGACACGTGTTGTAACGACTGAGGCCTTAGCTGGTGAAAAACTTAAAGACTCAAACCAACAGCCAGGTGAGTAAGTTTGGAAATGAATCCTCCAGTCTCTCAGTCAGCCCTTTAGATGATAGCAGTCCTGGCTGACATCTTGGCTATAACTCCTGGAAGATCCTGAGCTAGACTCACCCAACTAAGCTTCTCCAAAGTTACTGACTCAAAGAAACTGTGAGATGTTTATAGTTTTAATCCACCGAATTTGAGGTTAACTTGTTACGCAGCAATGGATAACTTAAACAAAGAGACACAATCCTAGATGTATCAAGTATATGAATTCATGGAAAAGATGGAGAAAGAATTTGGATTAGTGGTGAATAATGGAAAACATCTGCAAAATAATATACCTTTGTGTTTTGATGGATACAGGGTCATTTATGTAAGTAAGTTATTCAAGTTTGAGAGATTTTTAATATATTTTGAAACCAGTTTTCAAAATTTAATCCTTTAATATGGTTTAACTAGGGACTCTAAGGAGATTTCTCCTCATGAAAGAAGCATTGTTCATACCAGATAGGGTGCTTCCTTCTACTCCTTCTTTCCTTTTTAGACTCTGATTACTTCTAATCCCCACTAGAGTAGTAATCAATTTGAAAACATTTGGCATGTTTTATTATTGCCAGAATCATAACCATTGCTAGGAGTTTAGAAACCAAAGAAAAATGTGTTTAAATATCACAGAGGCATAACATTACCTACCTGCAAACAAACCTGAAAAAATGCAGATAATCACTCTCCCAAACATACGCTACTTAAAATGCAACCCCTCCATTTTGAATGCCCTCATCGTTTTTCAAGATGACAAACCAGAAAGCTGGACCTTTTTCCTTCCCTTTAGCTATTGTATTTATTCAAAGTGAACCATGAGCAGGCTTGCAAAAGGTAAATTTAACTGACAATGTGACAGCCGGGCAATGATATAAAATACTACGGCAGCTTTCACCTGCCTCGCTTTTAAACATTCCTGGTGCTCTCATGTCCTATATTTTTATTCTTTGATTCTTATACATGCAAAGTAAAAGAAGACTTTCTTCCTTATTTTCATTAGATAAGAATAACAGTGAAAAGTTCACAGTTCTTCTCATTGATTAATACACTAAATCATCATCATAACAAGGTTTGCTTTATAGAAACTTTCCCTATTTCCATCCAAATTCACAATGATATACCAAAGATCTCATTAAGGGTCAGTTTGGTCTCTGATGGCCTCAAGGAAGACAGAGGGCTACAGTAAAATGCCAGCATGTTTATTTAACCCCATCAAAACTATGCCAAAATGAGTACTAAAAACATTAGTTGAAAATAATGGGAACCCTGACCAGTGTGGCTCAGTTGGTTGGGTGTCATCACGCAAAGCGAAAGGTTGCCAGTTCGATTCTCAGTCAGGGCACATGTCTGGGATGTGGTTTCAGTTCCCACTTGGGGCACATACAAGAGGCGACCAATCAATGACGTTTCTCTTCTCACATGATGTTTCTCTCCCTCTCTCTCTCCCTCCCTTCACCTCTGTCTAAAAATAAATAAATAAAATCTTTGAAAAAAGACAATGAGGGCAACGATATGAGTTCTCAAGTTTGATTTTCTATTAAAAGCACATTTACTTTGAATAACACTGCAAATCATTTCAACCAATTTGCATTTGTAAAGCTTTTAAAAATGAAATACAACATGTGAAGCTGTGGCAATAGACCGTGGATCTGTGGTATGGACTCAATGGACGGTACTTATTGTACTACTACCACTGATACTGCTGCTGCTCTCATTTTTATTAGAAATAAAAATAGTGGCAGTAATAATCCAGCAGCTTGATAAGAGTATCTTTCTATCCTCTCCCTTTTTATATGTGCATTTTTCCAGAAGGGAGCATTACATTAATTATAGAAGGGTCACTAATTAAAACACATTACCAAGATGATCACTGAGCCCCTTTAGTGTACATAATCAGGAGAAACGGACCAGGTTTTATGCAAGACAATCAAAGACTCAAGTGGGAATCAGAAGGAAGGAAAGCTGGAGAATTCTAAGTAATTTTGCAAAGGAAGAAACGCTACTGACACAGTAGTAATACTAATCCATTGTGAGATCTGCTGATATGTTACAAAAGATACTACCACTATAAAATCCATGGGATGAAGAGAAGAAAAAAGAAGAAAAATAATCATAATCATTATCACAAAACGTGGAAATGTATACAGAAAGGAAGACAATGACAACAACTGAAGATAAGTTTGCTAATTGTAAAATCATCTTGACAGGAAGGGCAGAAACAAAATGTGGACCACTCTTCCAAAGCTTAGAATTTTACAGTCTCGGGAGTTCACCTAGTCTATTTTTTGTAAGGTGACTCTGGTCCTAACTCCTCTACAGAAATTGAATTTATAGAGGACATTAAAGATTTCCAAGAAAGGCAACTTAAGAGAATCTTTAAGTAGACATTTGGGTTAAGAGAGTATAAATCCTGGGGGATCTCCAGTTGAGACATTGAATTACCCTGAATCCTCTTGTAAATCACTTAGCTTCTCTGTCCTACTGTTTTCCCTAGTTAAGAGGTCTCCTTTCTAAAGTCTAAACAATGCACATTCCAGTATCAGTCATGATAAAGACCCCTTATACATGCAAAATAAATTTCAGCTGTTATAATTTCTTTTAAAAGCAAAGCTCTGATTTTATCTAAGATCAGAATGAAAGTGAGATTGAGGAGGAAGTGCCAGAGGATTTTAGAGTCCAAGAGATTTATTGTTCTCTATCCTCAGAACTTCTGAAGAGTTCACAGAAATACTAATACCTGTTTATTAAAAGTAAGAGAGAGGAACCAGTAGGGAATAGATAATAAAAACGAACCTGATTTCATATTTAGTTCCTTTATTTCTCAAAGCTCTTTCAAAACACTTTACATGATAATGAGTTAAATGTCAGCAGCAGTGAGCATAGGTAAATTGAGATAATTTGCACTTGGCAATAAATTACACAGAAGCTTGGAGGTGAGAACTGACTGTATTTAAAGAGGGGGTATTTGGTAGGATGCAAAGTACTGCTATCGCTGTTCTTCCTGTTGAGCACACATTTGTGCAACACTTAATATATTATCAACTGTCTATAATAATTTTTATTAGTTCTTGTTCCTAGGCACCTAAAGAGATGAGCCAGTGTTAATCATCCCATTTTCCACATAAGAACACTGGCTTATTTATATATTTCTCAATTAAATGTTACCTAAATCATTCATTGACAAAGAGCTTTTTAAAAGCGGTTCATCCTACCCTGGATGGGTAGCTCAGTCGGTTGGAGCATCGTACCATACACCAAAAGTTTGTGGGTTCGATCCCCAGTCAAAGTGTGTACATGTGGCAACCAGTAGATGTCTCTCTCTTATGTAAATGTTTCTCTCTCTCTCTCTCTCTCTCTTTCTGTCTCCCACTTGCACTCTAAAATCAATGAACGTGTCCTAGGGTGAATATTAAAATGTATACATATATAAAAGTAGTCCACCCAAATAGGAAGAAGTCCTAGTTAGGAGTTATAAAATCACCGGGACTATAACTCAAATGGCATTTGAGTCTATCCAATCTAAATGTTTTCTTAAAACATAAATTACTACTTTATATTTAAAACTTCATAAAAACAACAATATAAGGAGAACATAATCAGAACTAGATAATGCATATATACAGTTTGCTGAGAACTAATTTAAGCATATACACTATACATTGAAAAACAAGTATCAGACAATCTCTTTTCACTTGTCTCTGGACTACATCGTGCTTCCGTATCTGTCACTATTTCAGGCCTCTGCTGAGCCCGAAAAGACCCGCCTCATTTCTGATATGATAATTACAGACTTTTTATTATTCTCTCTCAGAAAGTATTCAAAGTTCAGATTTTACATTACTGAAAGGTCTTTTCCTCTATCCAATTTCTTAAAACTGTACACTAAAGAAGCTACAATTAAAAGATGATTCCTTGCAACAACAAAAAAGATGTTATTTTGCTGAGGCTTTTCCATTCAATTACTTCATGCCCTTCACTCGTGGCTTCCAAATATAATTCTCTATTCCTGTCTTTCTAGTCAGTTGCTTAACTACCTAAAAAAAAATACTTTACTACTTTCAACATCTGAATAGGCTTGCTATTTTACCAAGAAATGGCTATGGGGGGGCAATAAAACTGCAAGGGAAAGGAAATGGATAATTGGCCTTATTCTAGTACTGCGGGCTACCAATACTGTCCTTGTGAATTTTAACAGACTAGGTGAGTTTCTTAAAAATAGATTATATATTTCTCTTCATAAAAACATAATGTTTCCTCTGGCTTATATATTTTTTAAATTAGAGGAATATTCCAGTGAGGTGAATGGCAGGAGAAAAAGAACCAAACTCTGAATTTTTAAATTCCACTTAAAAATTGTGTAAGCTATTTAAAACCCCACTTTTAAGGAATTATTAAACTCTTTATTTCATTAATACAAGTACTTCAAGTGAATAATTATTACCAGATCTTTAAGCATAGTTTGGTGATCAAAAGATGTTTAATGCATGACAAAATATCACCATATAATCTAACATCATATCACTGGAAAATATATCCTTTAGGGCACTGAATTAACATGAAGTAATATACACCCTTTGGAAGTTCAAAGGCCTGTAGAAAGCACATAGAAAGAAGAGACCTGCCTCATTTCTAACAGTTCAATAAATGTGTTGTACACTAACCAAAAATTCCCTTTTTCCATAGTACTTACTATTGAATGGATAAACTACTACCAAAGTCTGCTGGATTAAACTGCAATTTCTTAATTACTCCATTTATTAATATTTCTAAGTGGGCTTGTTATTTTCTTAAAGAATATAGAAATGGAAAGGAAGGTATTTCCTTTCATTTGAAATATCCTTGTGAACTAGGCAGAACTGTCCTCCTGAGCAGATATGACTCCATGTATTAGAATAATTAACAATCTTCTTTTTTACTTTCATAAAATAACCATTTCATTTCCTTTGGATTTAAGTGAAATACATAATATCTTACATATGTATCCCCAGCCAAACAAAAAAGTCTGCATTTGCTTTGGTTGAGTAATACCTCCATCCCACACAGAAATTTCTGGCAATGCTCTATATGATTTACCTTGCCCTAAATGATTGTGGACTTCGTTCATTTTACATCATTGTCTTGTCAGTATAGGAACAGTTCTTCGACACAGAAGTCACAGCATGCGAGTGGAGCTAATGCCCTGCCTTAATGTATTTTTTAAAGTTTTTCAACAATGTGGAATTAGAAAAGCAACATAAAGACAGGAGATGATCAGAATCTTCAACGCTGAATCCAAACATAATCAGAATACCCCACCCTAAATCACTTTCACACAAAACCTTTAGTCTGCAAACAAAACAAAGACTAAGAGGAACTCATCTGAAGGGGAAAGTCCATGATTTAACTGGAGGAGCCTAGAGGATTTCACTAGAGATATTTTTCTTCTATATAAAAGTGGCAAAAAAACATGATTTGAGTTTGAATTCACTGACCTCTTTCTGCCCACCCAGAAGTAGAAACAGCGATGATATCCGATAGCAGTGGGCCAATAGGATGAGAGAAAACAGAAGAATACTTGTATCCTGAGTCCGTGAACACTTGACAGTGAACGGTACTGAAAGACAGGTTTCTTCCTTCACCTTGTGTTAGTGATTATGTTTCACCTCATGTTTGTTTTCTTCCTCTACTCACTAAATTTCTTGCAAACATTGGTCTTTTAGAAGGATAAAGTATTTTATAATATTGGTTGCTGAATACTTGATACTAAAATTGGGTCATGAAATTAGTGCGAATTATTCTACACTAGCTAGCTGCCAAGAGAAATCAATCTTCACTTGAACCTTTGACTTGGTTCAAGTTCAGGGGCTGATTTGCATCAGACTTTTTTTTTCACATAATTACATAGCCAGGAGTAAGAGCATTTGGCAATGATCACATAACTCATAACTACCTAGTGTTCTGGTAAAGCAGAAAAGCCAACCGTATGTCTGTGTTCAGGTTATGTACCTGTAATTGAGGCTACGCAGCATCACTAATATAGCGTTTGCCCTTTCACATGTGCATAGAGCATCTGCACAATTCCGTCACAATGATCAGTGTTACTAAAAGAAACACTGAGAGAGAGAAGGAGGAGAAGAAAAGGAGAGGCCAAAGGGGAGGGTGAGAAGAGAGAGGGAAGAGAAGAAATGATAATGGAGCATGATTTGCACCCTCATATTTCTTCTGTGATGCACAGACGGTCAGGTCGTTTCCATGATACTTGTCTCCCGGTGTTTCTGTATAATCCTCTCTCTTCAAGTGTAGGTGGGACTGGTGACTTTCTCCTAAGCAACAAAATACGTCAAAGGTAATAGAATGTCACTGCCATCATTGTGTTGTTATATAAAACTCCATCTTGCTAGCAGACTTGCTCTAGAGTCTTGCTCTCCTTGTTGGCATTGAAGCAGCAAGCTGCTGCGAGTCTTGCAGCCACAAGGAAAAGAAATCCGCCTGCAAGCTGAGAAAGCTTGGAAGCAGACGGCCTCACACCTCCAGATGAGAATTCAGCCCTGGCCAACACCCTGATTATAGCCTTGCTAAGGGTTCATATAAGCTGTGCCAGAATTTCTGACCCCCGGAAATGATGAGATAATAAATGTGTATGGTTTTATGCCATTAATTTTGTGATGATTTGTTTTGCAGCATATAACACTAATTTATCTTCTTTTGATCCCATGAACATGTATCCCAAGTTGACTTGTCCTATCTATTGGGGTTTTCCTGAATAAATTAAATGGTCTGGCACAATGTCTTGAAACTTTCATATGGCTTCTAAAATTGAGATGTGAATGCTAACTAGTGGTAACATAAGTGCTTATTTTCCCCAAAACAGTAGTATAAAGTACTTTGAAAAATAGAAAATCAGTTTTTACTACTGTCCACAGGTATCGATTCACAGTCATTGGGAATATTTGTGTATATAAAGCATTAAATGCTACATTTTCAGATACTCGGTTAATATTAAGATAATTTGAATGAAATTATAAATGTAATCGAAGTGAAAGAGACCTTAGAGATGCTTAGATCCAAATCATTTTGTTGGACATAAAAAACTCAAAGCTTACAGAGGTGAAGTGACTAAGGGAACTTAGCTAGTTAGTGGCGGAGCAGGAAATAGGAAGCTTGGACACCAAATACTTTGCGCCATTCTATCCTTGCTCCTGATAATTGTACTGTTATTTTAAAAGAAATGATAGCACATTCAAGTGCATATTATGTGTTCAGAATACAACTAAAAGTTTAATTGTACAGGTAAGAATTATAGGTTCCCACTATATTCTTGGGTTTTCTTTTTTATTGTAAAAAATGGTGTGGTAAGCCCGACTGGTGTAGCTCAGTGGATTGAGTGCGGGCTGGGAACCAGAGGGTCCCGGTTCGATTCCCAGTTGGGGCACATGCCTGGGTTGCGGGCCAGGTCCCTGGTGAGGGCCATGTGAGAAGCAACCGTACATTGCTCTTTCTCCCTCTCTTCTCCTCTCTCTAAAAATAAATAAATAAAATCTTTAAAAAAATGGTGTGGCATTCCATTCACAAAATCATGACATCTCTCTTTCCAACACACAGTCTTTCTGCATTACTGCCAAAGTGGTAGAGGTCAATTCATTGTTGCTTTTACACATGATTATTATTAAAAAGCATAATATTTAAATTGTATAGTGGAATAGTTTACTCTATTGATTAAACTTTGCAGGTTCTGTAAGTAGCTCCTAAATTTATGAGCCAATACTGAAACACAATAATTCTTATACTTGCGGTTGGCTCAAGACGTCTTTATACCAGTCTCCCGTATATTAAAGACCATCTGGTCCTACACTCTATATTATCACATTTTTATTTGGGTTTTGAAGACGAATTGCATTTTTTCCAAAAAATGAGTTTGATAGTCATTTTATTTTTATTCTAGAGCATCCTGAAGTAACTAACTCAGTAAATACTCCTTAGTCACAGTTTCCATAAATGAAACAATCTCATTAGGTAACCTTTCAAACTACAATATTTGGACCACAAGTAATTCCTTTTAAGATGTTCTGGTGGGGAAAAAAAAAACATGATGAGAAATATACTGTCTACATTCAAAACTCAAGCTGCATTCTTAAATTTATAGTTCCTTTATAAATTCTTATTGCCCATTAGATATTTTTGTACTCTATTGCCTTGAACGCTGCCCAGGGGGAAATGTAAAAGGAAAGAAAGAAAAGGACAAATGGAGGGAGAGAGAATAATGCACTAAGAAAAGACTGGTAGAGTACCACTGAAAAATGTCTCAGATAATCCAAACTTCCACACCTTCTTCTGGGTTATAAATAGTCTATTTTTTTAATTGTATTTATTTTTTTAGAGAGGGGGGAGGGAGGGAAAAAGAGAGGGAGAGAAACATCAATCAGTTGCTTCTCACACACCCTCCAACCAGACATGTGGCCAGCAAACCAGGCATGTGCCCTGACTGGGAATTGAACTGGGGACCTTTTGGTCTGCAGGACAACACCCAACCCACTGACCCTCACCAGTTAGGGCTAAATAGTCTATTTTTGAACTTTCAACACACATGTACACTTTGATTTGACTCCTTTAAACAATATACAGAAGTAAACTAAGGGAGTTTATATGGAGGATAGCGCATTTTGGCATTAATCCTTTGGTAAATACATTCCCTCCCCCCTCCCCCGACCATACGAGCCAATTGTCCATTGTCTCTGTGTAGTTTATGAGGTATCAAGTCACTACTATGTATGGATGTGCCAAGTAATAAGCAGCCCAGGGCTTAGGAGCCAATTCAAAGGGATCAGATCATCCCCATGTTCCAGGATTGCTCAGAAATGAAGGGAGACCTTTTATTAATGCCTGTCATTACTTGGGAACTACATGATTGACTCCAAGAACTTCTTTTCATTTTCATTTTAGTTTTTCCAAATACACTATAGATACTGGATACATTGTGATGGTCCAGTGTTATAAAAGTTGTTAAATTAGTGCTCTTAAACAGTATTTAAAATGACATTTTCATTAAGCTGGCATGAAACATGTTGTAAAATTGCTTTTAATATGACAATGTTTGCAGTTTACTATGCCATAAGTGCAGTTTGGCAGTGGAGTGTACATGAATATTTCATCCAGCACAGGCCAGGACTTTGTAATTATAAATAGACCTGTTCCAACAGACAGACAGATGCTTGTGTCGCAAAGCAAATGTTCTAAAGTATGAGTAGCTGGGTAAAAGCTTGGGGCAAATCAGACGTATGTGGTGTGTGTATGCACACACATGCTCATGGGCACATGTGTGCACATCCAGGTGTGCGTGTTACCTGTACAAAGTCATGATTTCAGGCACTGGGAAAACTGAGAAGGCAGCAGTAATGTCAGCAACAGCTGTGACTTAGACTATGTTACCTCTGTGGCACCCCATTGTAATCTGCTTCTCGCCGAGAAGCTTGTTAAGCTTGTGCTGCTTCCATATAGGAAAAGGGCTTCTGCCTCTTGTCCCAAGCACAAGCATACCTTTAAACCCTGATCAAATTGTATGGAGATGACCAAAGGGCTTGAGCAAGCTGCGTGCTCTACGTTTTGCCACAAGCAAATTAATCAGCAAATGCAATTTTTCATTTGTCTTTCTTCAACATTAGCACATGATGTATATTGGGTATCGTGTCACCAAGGTGAAACAACATGTTGTTTCAAAATGAAGGAAGAGTAGCCCTGGCTGGCGTAGCTCAGTGGATTGAGCGCGGGCTGGGACCCAGAGGGTCCTGGTTCGATTCCCCGTCAGGGCACATGCCTGGGTTGCAGGCCAGGTCCCAGGTGAGGGCCTTGTGAGAGGCAACCATACATTGCTGTTTCTCTCCCTCTCTGTCTCCCTCCCTTCCCCTCTCTCTAAAAATAAATAAATAAAATCTTTTAAAAAAATGAAGGAAGAGTAAACATTGTCCTTCTTGTGTGGACGTCTAGTAAACTTAGCAGTCTGAAATTTTCACTGCTCTACCATCTGATAATGGCTGTGAAAGACATGCATTGCTTGCCACATTTCTGTGTTAATTTTGAGTTTCTTTTTCTCCCTGTGTTTGATTTGATGAAGGCAATAGAATACATGTGGATAGAACATGACACACAAACAATAATAATATAGCACATCACTAGCAAGTTTTTACCTTATGGAAACTTTCCAAAAGACTAAATCCTCATCAATACATCCAAAAGGTACTCTTTTAGAATATCTCAGGGACTAAAAGGAGTCTCAGAAATATGAATACAACTTCCATTTACACATGTGGAAAAAGAGGC
This sequence comes from Micronycteris hirsuta, assembly GCA_004026765.1. NCBI lineage: Eukaryota > Metazoa > Chordata > Mammalia > Chiroptera > Phyllostomidae > Micronycteris > Micronycteris hirsuta. The sequence continues at coordinate 23,968 of PVJI01009295.1, forward strand.
CCTGAATAGAAGTTCCAAAGGTCTACAGCCTTGGGAAAAGAAAGCAGCTCTCTGAACCTGGTAAATAGTCAAAACAAATTTAGTTGGAATGAGTTGGTATTTGAATAAAAAACAATGCCATAAGGAGGAGTGCAAATTTCCACAGAGTAATATAAATTACTTACAATTCCCTTGCTTTACCAATATAAAATCATTGGCAAACCGAAAATTTAACACCACTTAATAATATTTTTTCTAAAATTATTTTTAAGTATTATTGGGTTAATAATAAATATAAACTATAACTTTTTTCTTTACATCATGATTCATGCAATTAAAATATATGATATCCGTTTATAATAGTAAACGTGTTACTTGAGTACTTTATGTTCACGTATCAGTAGCCTTCATAATTTGTATTGTTTCCTTAGACAGTGAAAATTACATGGATATAGTTCACATGAAAGAGAAAAAAACTTTTTATGAAAATTGTAAAGTACTATCTTGGAGGATAATTTTCCTTTCATGCTGGTTTTGTTTTAAAGTTTCAGTTTGTTTTATTTTTACCTCTGAAAAAGTTATTGTTATGCATTTGCTTTGTACCTTTGTTCATTCCGCTCCAATCACAGGGTTTCTTTGCCCCATTACAAATTTCTTTTCTGTAGAATCAAAAGAAATCTGGCATAGAATTTGTCATGTTTTCTAGTTTGCCTAAACTAATCTCATCCTTTGAAAGTACCCCTGTATATCTAGTTTTCTTTGAAAGTACAATTCAATTTGAAGCAGATTTAGAAAGTTTCTTAGCAAAATTAGACTTTTTCCCTCTAGGTTATATAGAAAAAGAAAAAAATGTTTCAACTAGTTTGTGTGTAACTTGGAGCACAACTTAAGTGAAACTGTGTATTTTTTCTTTCACACAGTATACCAAAATATAATATTAATGTTTGGCATTAGAAATTGTCTCAAAATAAATTCATAATCTAATAGCACGAATGTATCATTAATACTGCTAATAACCATTTATGCTTACATCCCTATGTATCTCTACCTCTTGTATGATGCAGATCAAACCTGCCTCTTCTATCCTTTCCTTATTCTGCTTCACCATCTTCTACTTTTATTATTCAGTTTGAAGTTTTATTGCCTATCTTTGTAAAATGCTCTATGTTGCCATTTGTTTGAAGGATACCATAATAAAAAAACATTTGTAGAGTATTATATTCATATACCACTTTTCATCCCAAAGGATCCTAAATTAGTTCAGGAGGAATGTAAGGAGTCAAAATCTACAATCAGTCCGTGCACCATCTCCTGTTAACTTCACTGAGAATTCTGTGTAACAAAAAAAAATGATTACAAGATCACATCTCTTGAATAAATATTTTAATCATGTCACCCCTTCACTGAAATGTAGTCAACTCCAGGTTTGGACCCAGTAGCTATTTGAAAGCACAGTACAATACTTCACAAATTAGAATAGGAAATGAGATAGCTGATATTCAAAGTAGCAGGAAGGAGGTGTTTAGTTATTGTTTGATTCATAAATGCACGCAATGCTATAAATATCCTCTGGGCATATAAACAATATTTATAGAAACTTTCAAAAACTATTCCACAAAAGCAGAGGAAAGCAGTTGGGTGAAAATAAGTGACCCACTTATAGCTGAGCTAATATGTAAATAAAGGCATTCCTTTTGGTGTGATTTCATTCTTCCCTTCCTGCCTAAGCCAAGCTAAGTGAAAAATACTAAGAAAAATTTTAAAAATAGCAATTGAAATGACAAAGGAGAAAAGGTATTCTAATGCTTGGCTCAAACAAATGTGCAGTGAAAATGAAGATCGTGGAGAAGTAATATTTGAAGGAATCCTCAACGAGGTCTCAAAATATTTTCTTAGATAATCTGAATAGTTAGGGGGCTCTAATCCCGACTGCAGCTAATAAAAATCACACCAAATGCCTATACAAAGAAACACAAATTTGAGTATGTTCTTTCGCCTCTCTTCTTCCTTCACTATGCTTGAAAGGGCTGCTTTCTATATCTTTTACATTTTGGATTGATTTTCTGAACTATCTTCTGAGCTCTTCACATTACTCATTCTTTCCAGGGGTAACCACAATGCCCCCTTCTCTACATTAAAAAACTCATTCATATAAGGGAAGTTGATTTGTCCCTTTCAATTCTTTCAGGCTAACAAGTAAAACCATAAAAGCAGAGAGAAGATAAATGACTTGTCTTAGATCACGCAGCTCAATAGTGACAGATCCAGGACCAACTTCCTTACACCTTACTGGGTTTAATCAACCAGCTCCACCAGAAGAACATTATTTTATTCATTTCTAATCAGTGTGGATTATTGAATTTTATCTAAAATACCAATCCAAAGTATGTTTCTACCTGATTTACGAACTTCCTCTAAACTTTTAGTTTCCATTGTTTTTATGACGTAACATTCACATAACATAGAATTGACAGCACCGGCTGCTGTGGCGCAGTGGACTGAGCGCCAGCCTGTGGTTTGATTCCCAGTCAGGGCACAAAAATAAATAAATAAAATATTTTTAAAAAGATTGTAAATAATTGACGATTAACCATTTTAAAGTGTATAATTCGGTGACATTTATTACTTTCTCAATATTGTGCAACTGCCATCTGTATTTCCAAAACTGTTTCATCGTTCTAAAAGGAAACCCTGTACCCACTAAACAGTCACTCTCTGTTCCTCCCTATTCCCATCTGTCAGTAACCACTAATTAATTTGTACATATTCTGGATGTTTCACATAAATGCAGTCAAACAATAATGTGACCTTTTGTGTCTGGCTTCCTTCACTTAGCATGATGTTTTCAATGTTCATCCATTAACTATATGTTATTCCTTTTTATGATTGAATAATATTCCATTGCATGGATATACTGCATTTGCTTATACATCCATCAGCAGATGGACAATCGGAATGCTTTTATTTTTAGGCTATTATGAATAATAGTGATAGGAACATTCACGTACAATTTTTGTATGCACATGTATTTTCAATGCTTTTGAGTATATACCTGAGACTTCTGACTTATATAATAGTTCTATTTTTATCTTGCTGGGGAACTGTCAAACTTTTCCACAGCAGCTGAAACATTTTACAATCCCGACAATACATGGGTTCTAATTTCTCCACATCCTTGTCACCCAATTGGGTATGAAGTGGCATTTAGTAGTTTAATTCCCGTTTCCCTAATGACTAACAATGATGAACTTCTTTACATGTGTTAGCCAGTCATTTCTTTATCTTCTTTGGAGAAATGTCTAATTAAATCCCTTGCTCATTTTTTAAATTGTGCTGTTTGTCTTTTTGTTGCTGAATTGCAACTGTTCTTTAAACATTCTGGATATCAGACTTTTATATACATATATATGAAAATATTTTATCCCATTCTGTACATTGTGTTTTCACTTTCTTAGTAGCATCCTTGGATGAACAATACAGTTTTTTTAACTTATAAGCTTTTTGCTACAATTTTTTTCATAGCATTCTGGGTGGTTCAAGTGCTGATATAAATTTTACCTTTGTAGCAATTTTTATTGGTTTCTTTCATAAGCATGCCTGTAACTGTATACCACTATTGTCTACATTTACCTGACAGATGGGTTTTGTTCTGTTATACTTTTACTAAAGCTCTAAGTCACAATAAAATGAACAAAAATGAATTACTTGAATTCTTTTATCATTCTGTTTCAATTAAATGGCTGACAGTTGCTCCCCATAAAACTGTTGTAAAATTAGATAAAATCAGAATATTATTGTACTTCTTTAAAAAATGTATTCCTTTTCAAGTCATGGTGCCTTTTCCCTCAGCTTTACATGATAAGGATTTAATTTTTAAAAGTCTTCTTAGAAAACAAATTATTACAATTTATTTCAGTTTTGCGGAATGTCTGTTTTGCTATATTGCATTTCATATATTTTTTAAAAAGATGTTCCTAATGTGCTTTTCAAAGAGTAAGGATGTCACCTCATGTTCTGTAGTATTTACTAATTCCAGAGAATCATTAGCAGTTGTTAAATTTACGTTAGATTTTCATGAAATCATAAATAATTTTTTACTTTTTAATGCACTCAAAATGTCTGCTTTGATACAATTGCTCAAAATATTAACATTAACACGGAAGTGAGTAGAAACCTTCCTGCAAAAACACAGTGATGAGTGCTATTCTAAAATAGTTGTAATTCATTAAGAAATACAGTAGTATTTTCATCATTGCAGTTTTTTTCACCAGCAGGTAAAGTGAATCTTTTTCACTTGGATCCAAAGTGTACAGCCAGTACAAAACAGGGAGCTTTGGCATATGTAATAAGAGATTCTGGTATTTCTTTTTTGAAAAATCTAACATTTGTACAGAATTAGAGAAAGAGCATTCATCATTTTAAAGGTAAGAACCTCAAGGAAAATATAGTATTCCCAGAGTGGGTGCTACCAAATCAATTTAAAATATAACCAATGCAGTCTTTTTCGTGGTTTTACAAGTAATGGCAAGAATTATAAAATATAAATAGAGAGAAGGAGTAAAAGGACTAATCATGATATAAGTTATATCATATCTGCATCTGGGTCCAAATATAATATTATTTATGCATTTAAGCTTCTTCCATTTCTTCAATGGCCCACAGCTCATTTCTTTTTTAGCACTAAATAATATTCCATTGTCCAGATGTACTACAGTTTACATCTAGATAGTGCGTCATTTTAAGTTGTGGGCTATTATGAATAAAGTTATTATTAAAATTCATGTACAATTTATCCATTCACCCAATGAAGGGCATTTTGGTTGCTTCCAAGTTTTGGACATTATAAATAAAGCTGATATAAGTATTTATGTGCAAGTTTTATGTGGATAAAGGTTTGTAACACATTTGAGTAAATACCAAGAAATCTTATTGCTGATTCGAATGGTATGAGTATGTTTAGTTTTGCAAGAAATAGCTAAACTGTCTTCCAATGAGATTGTCCCATTCTGCATTTGACCCAACAGGGGATGAGAGTTCCCGTTGCTGCACATCCTCGCCTGTATTCGGTCTTGTCAGTGTTCTGTATGTTTGCCTTTCCAATAGGTGTTACGGTGTTAATGTATTGTTAGATTATTTCTCTACAAAATCATCTTCATTTCCTTTCTTAACATATCTATAACACATAGATTATATTATAGCATACATATTTGTCAATAAGAATCAAACAAGAATGTACTATGGGTTCTAGCCAGTGCAATAGGCAAAAACTAAAAAGACATACAGATTTGGGGAAAAATAAAACTCTCTGTACTTACAAGCTCTCTTTACCTATCTATTTATTTACGATCACATAGAATATCCCAAATAAGCCACATAAAAGCAACTAAACTAATAAGTGAGTTTCATAAGGTCTCAAGACACAGGGTGCTATAGACTGAATATTTGTGCCCCAAAATTCATATGTTGAAACCTAATGCTGAATGTTATGGTATTAGGATGTTGGGATTTTGAGAGGTGCTTACTTAGGTCATTAGGGTGAAGCTCTCATGAATAGAATTAATGCTTTCATAAAAGAGACCCCACAGAGCACCTTGGCCGTATCCACCAGGTATGAACACAGTGAGAAGTCATCAGTCTCCATTACAGAAGAGAGCCTTCACCAGAACTTGACCATGCTGGTGCTGATCTTGAACTTCCAGCCCCCAGAACTGTGAGAAAACAATTCCTGTTATTTAACCACCCAGTTTATGGTATCTTTTGTTACAGCAGCCCAAACGGACTAAGAAACAGGGTTAATATACAAAAATTTATCATATTTCTATTTACCAATAATGGTTAATCAGTAATACAGATTTATTAAATGAAAATATCATTTATAATAATTCTATACTGAATACTATGACACATTGGTAAAAGGATGAAAGACATATATCTGAAAAGATCTACCATGTTAAAGACTTAAAATTCACCACAGTTAGGATTTCAATTCTTCCCCAAATGATCTCTATATATCTAATGTCATCACCAACAATATCCCAGAAGGCTTTTTTAGTAGAAATGGAAAAACTAATTCTAAAATACATATGGAAAAAACAAAGAACTTAGGAACTTAGGATAGCCCCCAAAATGATAAAAAACAAAAAACTGGAGGGCTTGCAGCACCATATTTTAGAACTTGCTTTAAATGTAGACTAATCAAGATAGTACGGTGTTGGCATAAGGGCAGACACATAAATCAATGAAACACAATGAGAGTCCAAAAACAGACTCATACATGTATGCTTAACTGCTTTTCAACAAAGTTGAAAAAGTACTCAATGGAGAATGGAGAGGCTTCTCAATAAATTGTGCTAGAACTGAATATCCATATTTAAAAAAAAAAACACTCAAGCCCTGGCTGATGTGGCTCTGTAGATTGAGTGCCAGCCTGGGGACCAAAGGGTCACTGATTCAATTCCCAGTCAGAGCACATGCCTGGGTTGCAGGCCAGGTCCCCAGTGAGGGATGTGCAAGAGGCAACCACACATTGATGTTTCTCTCCCTCTCTTTCTCCCTCCCTTCCCCTCTCTAAAAATAAATAAATAAATACAATCTTTAAAAAAACACTCAAGCGGCCCTGGCTGGTGTAGCTCAGTGGATTGAGCATGGCCTGGGAACCAAGCGGTCCCGGTTCGATTCCCAGTCAGGGCACATGCCTGGGTTGCAGGCCAGGTCCCTGTGAGGGCCATGTGAGAGGCAACCACACATTGCTGTTTCTCTCCCTCTCTTTCTCCCTCCCTTCCCCTCTCTCTAAAAATAAATAAAAATAAATCTTAAAAAAAAAGTCACTTTAAAAAAAAACATTCAAGCTTTATCTTGCACCACCTATTAAATTTAACTCAAAATAAGACCATAAACCTAAATATGAGGCCTAAAACTATAAAACTTCTAGAGAAAACATAGGAAAAAAATCTTTGTGACCCTGGGTTAGGAAAAGACCTCTCAGAAAATTCACAAAAAGCACAAATGATAATAATGCTGAATTTTAAACTTCTGATCCTCTAAAGATGATATTTAAAAAAATGAATGAGCCACATACAAGGAAAAAATATTTGAACATATATTTTGGTAAAGGACTTAACATCCAAAATATATAAAAAATCCATACAGCTCAACGATAACAAAACAGAAAACCCAATGGTAACACGGACAAAAGATTTTAACAGACACTTCACAAAAGAAAAGATAGAGATATCCAAAATGTATATGAAAATGTGTTCAACATCACTGGTCATTGGGAAATCACAAATTGAAACCACAAGAAACTACACACCTGTGGAATGGCTAAACTATTTTTTAAAAATTGACAATACCAAAGGCAGGAGAAAGTATGGGGCAATTGAAATTCTCATATATTGTTGGTAGAAACGCATAAAGGTAAAGCTATTTTGGAAAACAGTTTGGCAGATTCTTAAAAAGTAAAACATAATCATACTTACCAAACTATTAAGCAGTCCCTACTCTCAGTATTTATGCACATGTATACACAAGGACCTATACTTGAATATTTACATAGCCACTCAAAAACTGGAAATAACCCAAATGTTGTTCAGTTGTCAAACAAATGCACAAATTGTGGTACATAAATAAAACAGATGACTACTCCTTAATAAAATCAATCAAAGTACTGATTCATGGAACAGTGATGAATCTCAAAAGCATTGTATTAAGTGAGTGAAGCCAGAAACAAAGACTACACATTTCATTCATGTGACACTTTGGAGAAGTAAAACTGTAGGGAGAGAAATCAGATCAGGAGACAGGGCAGATAAGGTGATTGACTACAGAGGTTACTAAGGGAACCTTTTTTTTTTAATATTTTACTTATTTATTTTCAGAGAGAGGGGAAGGGAAGGAGAAAGAGAGGGAATGAAACAATGTGTGGTTGCCTCTCACATGGCCCCCACCGGGGACCTGGCCCACAACCCAGGCATGTGCCCTGACTGGGAATCGAACTGACAACCCTTTGGTTAGCAGGCCAGCACTCAATCCACTGAGCCACACCAGCCAGGGCGGAACTTTTTAGAATAATGAAGAGATTCTAAAACTTAATTTCAATAATGATCACATACCATCGTGGTTATATGAACAATAAGCATGGTTACATGTTAGACCCATTAAACTGTATATCAGAAAAGGAAGAATTTTAGTGTAAGTAAATTATACCTTGCCAAAATTAGTTTTAATAAAACACGAACATTTAAAATTTATAAATTTGAAGATTTTTAATTAGCTGTCTGATAAAACTTTGAAAAACTGCTTTTTGTGAAACATTCAAGTATATAAACCATAGTGTACAAAGTATACTTCTAAGTAAAAGATTGTACTAATTGCTTGAATAGGAATAGTAGTCATGCCTTCATTATTTTGTTTTGGGATTGTCACTTATGTTATAAAATCATAAAATATTATTTTTTCCTTTGCCTCAAGGCTAAAACTACAAAAATTTAATACCAGTCCTAAAAGCAAGTGATAAATTTTAATATTATTTTCTCCTTACAGTTTTGGGTAATTCTATGATATCATAAGCAATTATTTGTTTTTGAAATCTATTCTCAAAAAAGATCTAGAAAAAAAACTCTGCTTATTCTGCTAGAACAAATGTTTTATTGTTCAATTAACAGCTACAGAAATGACTTCTCACAGATTCGTTCATTCCAGCTGAAAATAAATTCCAGGATTTCCTTGGGCCCGTATCTTTGGTAAAAATAAACATTTCTTTTGGAACCTCTAGATTCTTGTGAATTAGGGGAGCAGGTGCTAAGCTACGCACTGAAATTCGAGGAGTTCTGGAAAGGAACCACCTGGTAGAGTCTATTTTCTCTGCTTATTGGCTACTGATACCAGAATCCTTATTGTTAAATGCCCATTTGCTTAAGATGCAAGTGCCCTTGGAAGAGAAAACAAATAATTTCCCAGTAATTTAGTGTTAGGAATATTTATTCCATTTTTCCCAATTAGGAAGAGTAAGGAATTAATTTGAAAGCCCTAAAGGGGTGGGGATAGTATTAAAGATGAGAAGAAAGAATCAAGAATGGAGAAAATTGGCCCACCAAAGAAAAACTTTACTGACCTCACAATACCGCCTGGTACTAATTGTCTAAAGCAAATGTGAATGTTTCTCTCCAAAGTTCCCAAATGATGGCAATTTTTCCCTTTACAGACATACATTGAAGATACTGTGGGTTCATTTCCAGACCACCGCAATGACGTAAGTATCACAATAAAGCAAGTCATAATCTTTTTGCTGGTGTGGAGGGTCTTGCGTTCAATTTGTAAAAAACACAACATCAGTGAGATATAATAAAGTGAAGCACAATAAAACACAGTATGCTTGTAATGTAGTCCTTATCTTCAGATGCAAATAATTTCACAGCTATCATGTATTTGCCCATATTTTATTTACCAAATTTACCTTCATGACTCACATACTCACTTTATTTGATTCCAAGAGCACAATGGAAAGAAAAGCAACCTGTATATCATTCACTGAAAATCCATCTTGTAAAAATAAAGGCAATCAATACAGGATACTTTACTCCTATTTGTAACACTTGAATGTGTGGTGTTACAACAGGAAACAAAATATTGATGGTAAGCTCTTTTTTCCTTTAGACTTCAGCTAGTAAGAAATATGGCCATTTCTCCTTAAGGTTGTATTCATTTTTAATGATATTACTTTTGGTAAATAGTAATGTTCTAGCCTTAAAAAACTATGTAGCTTAAGTATCAGTTTCATGACAATCTACGTCTTTTGTAATGTGATCATCATATAAGATGAAGTGTCATCTAGCTCTCCGCTCTAAATAAATTTTAGACTTCTGTTTATCTATAACAGTTTTTTTTTACTCTTTATGGAAGAGAATGATCAACCTAATGCACCACAAGTAGTTATTAACATCTTAAAAAGTATTTTTTACATTCATATTCAGTCCTTCCAACAGTATCACTCAAATGTAGAGTTTAACTTATTTATTTTTTTCTTACAGTTTTGACAAGTATAGTTGAATATGTAATGAAATTACAGGTCTGGAAAGATGCTAAGGCTCTTTTGTATTATAATGTAAAAAAAATATATATATATATACACACACAAACATATATTACTTCTCCCTCTTTTTCAGATTATATACAGAACATATTTTCTCAAATCAATTGTGTTCTAGGCACTATATATGGATATAGATTAATAGATTTGTTTATAACTACAATATAAAAATTATATATATAGGTATATAGATACTATATGTGGATTATATTTAGAAATATATATATAGATATCACTAACTCCAAAAAAGTCATCTTGAGGTAGATACAGCAAAATATTCTCCCAATTGGTTCTTAGAATTTCATGTTATAAACCTTAAAAAATCTAAATTCTGCATATATGGGCACCTAACTGTGGGAACCCAGCCTTATGGTAAGATGATAATAAAAATTATCTTGTTTTCATTTTAATTTATAAAAATTCCTTAGTGTTTGATTCTCACTAGCAAAGCTCAAACAAATAAAAGATTATTTATTCTATAGTTAAGAAATAGCACAATGACAATTCTATATTTTATATCCATGCCATAAGACTATTTGGCAAATTTAAAAGGCCATAAAACATCCTCACACAGTCCTACAGCAATCTGGGTAATGTTTATTCAAGAAAACAGCTAGCCCTGGTCACGTGCCTCCGTTGGTCAGAGTCTCCTTCCATGCACTGAAAGGCTGCAGATTCTATTCCTAGTCTGGGCACATACCTAGGTTGCAGGTTGAATCCCCAGTTGGAGCACTTATGGGAGATAATCAATCAATGTTTCTCTCTCACATCGATGTCTGTCTGTCCCTCTCTCACTCTCTAAAAACCAATCAAAACATGTCCTTGGGTGAGATTAAAAAAAAGGAAGAAAGAAAAACAGCTAAATCTCAGTAATGACAGCAAGCTTTGTGGTATTTTAAACTTACCCTATTCTCATATGCCCCTCCCCTAGATCAGCAGTACTCTTTTTAAAATTAATTAATTAATCTGTTTATTTGTTTAGAGAGAGAGAGGAAAAAAACACCAATTTGTTGTTCCACTTACTTATGCATTCATTGGTTGATTCTTATATGTGCCCTGACCGAGAATCAAACTTGCAACTTCATCATATTTGGATGACACTCTAACCAACTGAGCTACAAGGCCAAGGCATCAGTAGTACTCTTGAAAACCAAAAGCCCTAGAGAAACCAGAGTCAGCAATATGGAACTGAGGATTCTTTGAAGCCCCTTTCATAGAGAACTATTATTATTTGACATGTTGGTTCCTCCTTGAAGGATTCCACTTACCAAATGTCTTTATTTTAGACCTGGCTCACTAGCCCAAGAACCAAAGGGTCATGGGTTCAATTCCCAGTCAGGGCACATGCCTGGGTTGCGGGCCAGGTCCTCAGTGGGAGGCACTCAAGAGGCAACCACATATTGATGTTTCTCTCCCTCTCTTTCTCCCTCCCTTCCCCTCTCTAAAAATAAATAAATAAAGTCTTTTAAAAAAGGAATGTCTTACTTTCAGGAGCTTTTCCAGTATAAAAGCCTTTTGTCTAGGGGCCTTGATCAAAAACAACTGCAGTCAATTATGGTTGCCTAGGGATAGTGTGTACCAATTGGAGCAAACAAAAATCATCCAAAAAAGCTTAAAAGTAAAATCTTTTGAATAGGATGTCCATAAGGGCTTTGAAAAGCTGTACAGTATTCCTAGAATCTAGAAGTCTATGTGTGTAGGGCTGTGTGCATGCCAAGAGTTAACCAAGGAAGGACTTCTGTGGCCATGTATAACAAAGGAAACAGACTTTACAGAATTAGTCCAGAAAAGTCACTAAACAAGCAAACAGCCAAAATAGCAAAGCTGGGGAGTATGGAAAATCTGATATCCAGATTTGCTACATTATATTATTTTAAATGTCCCATTTTCCACTAAGCAATATAAGGTATGCAATGAAATATAAAAATACAGCCCACTCAAAGGGGAAAAAAAGCAATCAATAGAAACCAACCCTCAGGGAGCCCTGAAATTGGACATAGTAGACAGGTACCTCTGAACCAGCTATTTTAAATATATTCAAAAAACATGTCTAGAGAACTAAAGAGAAGTATGAGAATGATATCTCATATGACAAAATTTAAATAAAGAGATAGATATGTAAATTAATTAAATAGAAATTCTTGAATTATAAAGTACAATAACTGAAATATAAAATTCACTAGAGAGATTCAATGTCAGATTTGAGAAGGCAGAAGAAAGAATCATTGAATTGAATATAGACCAATTAAATGTATCCAGCCTTAGGAGAAGAAAAAGAAATGAAGAATAATGAACACAGCCTAAGAGACCTGTGGGAGACCATCAAAAGTACTAAAATATGCAAGGAGAGTGTCCCAGAAGAACAAGGGAGATAAGGGAGTCAGAAAAAACATTTGAAGAGACAATAGCATAAAACTTCCAAAGTTTGATGAAAACATTACTCTAATATCCAAGAGGCTCAACAAACACCAAATCAGATAATCTTGTTTAAAAAAATATATGCCAAGAGACGTCAAAATAAAGCTGTCTAAAGACATAGACAAAATCTTGTAAACAAAGAGGGAACAAATTTATCATGTACAGGGCTCAATAAGAGTAACAGTCAAATTCTCATCAGAATCCACAGAGGCCAGAAGGCAATAGGATAATATATGCAAAGTACTGAGAGAAAAAGACTTTCAACAAAGAATTCTATATCCAGTGAAACTATTGTTTAAATGAAGGAGAAATTAAGATACTTCATGAAGCAATAACTGCAAATCTGCTTGACAGGCAGGAAATACACACAAATATAATTTGTGTAACAAAAAAATCACAAACGAAGGGGTAGGAAATGAAGCTATATAGAAGCAAAGTCTTTGTATACTATTGAAATTAAGTTGGTATTAATATGAAATAGAAATTGGTTTAAGTTCACATGTTAATTGTAACCTACATAACAATCACTAGGAAAACAAATCAAAAACACAGTGAAAGCGATGTAAAGGGAATTAAAATGGTCTACTAGAAAATATTTAACACACAAAAAAAGCAGAAACAGAGCAATAAAAAAGACATAAGACAAATAAAAAATCACAAATCACTCATAATTAAACAGATTTCTTTACTGCAAGACTTCATATATCCTTTAAAACATTAATGGATATTATGAAGCTCCAATAAGGGAATGAAGTATGCCAAAGTTTCCAAACATATTTGGGCACAGAATAGTTTTAGCAAAGATTATTCAAAAGATGTAATGCTCCATTCAGAATACTCTTTAAGACATACTAAACTAAATCCTTATTATATAGAACAACAAAAATCTGTTATCCCTTTTGTGATTCTTAATTTATAGGCTTGAAAATACATTTTGACAATATTCTCAGGGAGTGAGAGGGAAATTTCTTACTATATTTCTTTTGTAAATAAAAGATGATAATTTTATTTTATTTGTGAAAGTTCATGCTGGTACTTAACTATATGTTGGAAAGCAGATCAGAATGAAGCAAAGAGTGGAACGGAGGGAAGAGAAGTCGTTGCTTGGCCTTTTGAGGCTGATAGAATTACTAGCCATTTACAAGCTTTAAAAGATTGATTGTTATTTAATCTAGTTAAATCTCTATTTTCTCCTCTGTGAAACAGAAGGTGATAACACCTAGCTCACAGGATGACTGAGAGGAGTAGAAGAAATAGACATCTAATTTTGTCAAACATCTTATTATGGCATCTGGCACACAGAAAGCACTCAAGTATTATTCATATATAATTCCATGGTGAGCATGAGTAACATTTTACAGTATACCCAATAAATGCTTGCATCAACGTTCTACCAGTACCATGGTCCATTCTTGGGAGACTCAGAAGGCATATTTTCAAGCATTTTGAGTAAAATTTGCTGTTAAATAATGATTACATGCATTAGTGAAAATGCAGCAGCTACTATACAAGTAAATGGTTCACATGGAAGTTGTGAGTTGTGGCTTCTCTTTAATAAGCATGTCAGAGAAATGTCTGTCTGTACAGAGATAGGAAGTGGCAGAATAAAATGTCATCTATAAAATGTGGATGCAAGTAACCATTGCCACATCCAGCCCCTTCCCAGGGAAAGTACAGCAAAGAATTAAATAGTAGCTACTACTTACTGAGCATGTACTATGTGCTTAAGCTGTACCCATATTACATCATTTTATCTGCACAGCAACCTTATGAGGTTGTAAAACTGCTATCTCAGCCTTAAAAGGTGAGTATTATTACCCCTGTTCTGTTAAAGAGGAAATTGGATGTAGGAGAACCGACCTGCAATATTATTCAGAAAATATATTTAGCAGTTGTAAAGATTAAGTGAGACATATATAGAGCATTTAGTGTAATTCTTAGCATACAGTTAAGTACTCAATAAATGTTAGTTATTATTCTAATTATGAGATCTTAATGATTAGCTATACTAATAGTTTTCTCACGTGTGAGAAACAGGAGTAACAATGGTACTTACAGACATTCTGCAGAGATATTGTGAGTTCAGTTCCGGACCACCACAATAAAGTGACTATTCAATAAAGATGGTCATAATCTTTTTTTCTGGTGTAGGGTCTTGCCTTCAATTTGTTGGAAAAAACCCCACAATATTTGTGAAGTGCAATAAAACAGGAAAAGCCTGTATTTCATAGAAGTGTTGTAGGGATCAAATGAGATTATGCATGCACAGCATCTGCATGTACTAACTGATAAGTTTTAGCTATTATCACTCTCATTTTACCTATGTGGGAACTGAAACTCAGAAAGTGTTAAGCAGCTTTTCCAAGGTCGTAATAGCAATTGTAGATTCGGGTCTGAATCCAGTAGCTTGAGACCATATCCTGGATATTTAACCATACAGTAGTTCTAATTCTTCATCTGATTAGCAGAGTTAGAGAAAGTATTCTGTAAAGCACCATTTAAATGCACATATCCCCCCTGGGAGTGGAAGAAGAACCCATTGCCTTCTCTTATTAGCACATCAGCACAAATTGATTCCTAAATTTAGCTAATAGTCACCTCAGGAGGCCCAGAGAGACTGCCCACAGGAGAAAAGAGATGGAACTGCAATATTTAATAAGGGGTAAGTGGGGGTAATCTTAGCAGCTACCAGCCTCAAGTTATACAATATGGACACTGTCAGAAAGAGCAGGTTCCAGAGAAAGGATACCCTAGTTCTCGGTACCAAAACTGAATTCCTCCAAAGACCAGTTCATTTGATTTGATGTTTTTGTTACACTAGGTGCTGGGCTATCCATTTTAATTTCATGACTGAATATTATATTTCTGAGCTCATCTAATTTAATTCCCCACAGTTGGGCCAGAGAAAAAGGATGTTTGTGTCCAACTCCACAAGCAGCCCAAATCCCTGGCCAGATGGGAGGAAACAAGACCAGCTACTACGCACAAGAGTATTGTTGGACTCAGGCCTTCAACTACACAAGACAAGTGTTGGGTCAACAAACTTTCTTTCACAGTTTCTTATTTTACCCTTCCCCTTTCCACTGCTCACTCTGTTTGCTTACATCCTGTGGTGTAAGGCTTAAAATTAAGGCCCAATGTTATGTGCTGCCTTGACATCTGATGAAACTGGGAGTGCCTCAAACGGTTTAACTCTAAGTTCCCCTCTCTAGTATTTTCCCACAGACATGGCCCCCCTTAGCCAAACAACCCTCTTTATCAAGGAGACCAGGCACAGTTCCTGCTTATCCCTGAGTAGTGGATTTCAGTTCCCAGCCAGCTCACAGAATTATTCAAAGAAATCAAGCACAGCCTCCTGTGGAAACCAGGGGAGCACCACACCCTCTTAATGCAATAAAACCTGCCTCCCACAGACCGTAGCTGTTTACTCTTTTCTCAACTACAACCCCTGTGTGGTTATGTATGGTATGCTGTGTCCTCCTAGTCTGGGCTGTGACTATATGTGACTAATTTAATTACTGTCAATGTCATCTGTCCAGTATTAGGTGTCGTGTGTTTAGCCATACTCATAAGCATAGCATAGAAATTCCTCCCTCAGTAAAGAAGTAAGTAAGTGATTAAAACACACCCTGTCCTTAGGTCACCAATAAGCACAGATGAATAGCAAGCAGTTGTGCTTTCAAAAAAGCCTGTCCTCTGCCAGGCATGGAAAATAGACAGGCACAAGAAACAGATTTCACTGAGAAGAAATACAAGCTGTATCAAGGTAAGTATGGATCATGTGGGAAAATGGTGTAAAAATGAGTCACATTAGAGAAATGTAGACTACACGATCTTCATCACTGCACACTAAAATTGTGAGTCATGAGAATTAAAGGTATTAATGTAAAAGGAGAGTCAAGCAGGGGAGTTTAAATACCACTTCCCAAAATGTTTCTAAGGAACCTGTGAGACAGGAGGTAAATGACTTAAAAGAGCAAGATAGCAGGTGGGTAATGCACAAACACATGCTTAAATAGAAATTGGAGTTTTATTTAAACAGAGGAAAATGTGCATTTGTAAGAATGTGAGCAAGCAAGGAAAGTCTTTCATAGATGGACAGGAACCATTTGTGCTTTTATTGTTACATGTGCTCACAGACACTAATGAGGAATGGACCCATGAAATACATAAAAGAGCTCAATAACAGATGCTAGAAAGAATCATCTAATCTACCGATCAATTTATAAATTCAAGATTGTTTGGTAATTATTCTCTACCATTCTATTATAGGTAATTCATTTTACCTGGAGTAATTAACCACCTTGAATAAGAAAGGACCTCTGCTTAACATATTAATAAATGTTTTTATGGATTATCTCTTGGAGCTCTAGGATTCAGTTAAGCACTTATAAAAATTAGATTCAGTGCTGAACGTCCCCTTTCAGTTTGAAACCTGGCAACGTAAACTAAGAAAGAGCAAAATCAACCATTAGAACATTTTATTAGTCTCTACAACTATTTTCAGAAAGTTACATCACAACTTTTGCAGCAAGCATTAGCTACAACTACAGATAGCAACATTGTACTTCCAGAGCAGGTGAATACTTCCAGCCCTGGAAATCAAGATTTTCATCTCTCTTTTAAAACCAGCATTAGAGCAAGGAGCATGCCTGGAAATCATTGTGATTTCCTCCCTGGAAGAATTTCTAACTACAATGGAGCTGGGTGACCTTGTGATTACAAGGAGCTCCCCTCCTGCCCTGCTGCCCCTAAATGAGGTTTCTGTCAGTTGTCTGCACCTGGATAGACTCACTTTGCTTTTCACTTTGCCCCGGGACTGGTACAACCCATGAAGTTAACAAGAATAAAAAGTAAGTATACCACGGCATTCACATAGCTTATTGACAAATGGGAGGTGTGACTTTGATGTATTTAGGAATTCAGAGTTGGAAAATCAAGAACAGAAGGACACTGTTTTTAGTTTGGTTATTTTTTCTCCCAACATAGTAGTATCTAGCACAGTTCTAAGTGCACAATAAATTCCTAGTGATTATTTTTCTTTTATTTTAAAGATTTTATTTATCTATTTTTAGAAAGAAGGGAAGGGAAGGAGAAAGAGAGGGTGAGAAACATCCATGTGTGTTTGCCTCTCGCACGCCCCCTACTGGGGACCTGGTCTGCAACCCAGGCATGTGCCCTGACTGGGAATCCAACCAGAGACCTTTTGCTTCACAGGCCTGCACTCAGTCCACTGAGCGCCAGGGCTGTTTTTCTACTAAATATGCAAGCAGATAACTCTACAAATGGTTTCCTATTCATAAAGTGTGGGTCTTTTTGCATGACCCACATCTAATCAGAAAGCGTCCGAATGCAAACCCAATGCTGGAGAACTGAGACCTTGACAATTCACCCCTGCATGCCTTTTTTTCCTAGGTTGGATGAAGGTCAGTTCTGCTTGCTGGTAAAGGCCGTAACCTAGAAATTTGGCTTCAAACCTGTGGATCATAAACTCTTGAGCAAATGAGAAGTTATTTGTTATAACTGGTATATAACCTAGCAGCAAATTATAATCGTTTTCTCTGGAGAGAAGAGAAGACAGGGAAAGACAGGTGAGGAAAGCAGGGGAGGGGGACAGGAGGGCAGGGGAGGGGAAGGGAAGAATGGAAGTAAAAGAACAAGGGTTTCATCCATTTTTTTTTAATAAAGTCACTTTTTTTTAAGATTTTATTTATTTATTTTCAGAGAGAGGAGAGAAAGAGCAATGTGTGGTTGCCTTTCACATGGCCCTCACTGGGGACCTGGCCTGCAACCCAGGCATGTGCCCCGACTGGGAATCGAACCGGGACCCTCTGGTTCCCAGCCCGCACTCAATCCACTGAGCTACACCAGCCGGGCTTCATCCATTTTTTAAAAAGTTAAGACGTATTGGTCTAGATAAATACTTAGGTACTCTTCTAATCCTAGAATCCCACTGACAATAAAATGTAAAATAGTGCAGAAATGTTTTCTAAGTTCTACAAATAAGTTTTAAATTGTAAGCTCTGACATATTTCCTGATCCATGCTCTTGCTCTGCGTTTCACACCTGATTTTTCAATATTCCATGTAGTTTAATGACAAAACAGTCTAAATATTAACAAAATCCTAGATTACATTTACCTTTAAAAACTTGAACATATGCAAAAACAGGATACAATGTTGCACATGGAGTTCTCCCGCAATTCTGTAAAAGAGAAAGACCACAGGAAAACCAAGTCAACTTTTGGCTGCTTTATATTTCCTTCATTCTATATTTTTATATTTTGAAAATGTCTGAAACAAACACAAAAATAATTTTTGTAATATACACATGCCTTGTAAGTTCTAGGAGAAAGGCATCAAACACAATAATAACATCTGTTACAAATGTAAAACAATTTTAAATTCCTACATTTTACATTATGCCATTATCAAAAATCATATTTAACTTTTCCTCATAGGAGTATTTCACATATTGTTATTTAAGTCAATACTACTGGAAAACTAAAGGAACCAGAATATTTTAGGATACTGCAAATTTGTGTCTTTTCTGCTTCCATAAGAAAAAGAAACGGTAAGTGACGGAGACTTTAGTAAGGACTTGATCAGTATCATTTCAATCTAAGCCACTGTACCTGCATCCAAGACCCAAAGGTGCCTGCCAAGTTACCAGGTTTTCATATTAAGGGTATGTTACTAGACTATTGACATTCTTGGCAATCTCCAAATTCAAGAACATCACGACAAGAAGATTTACAAAGAGCAAGTAACAAGTTTAAAATAATGTCTCAAAAAAAAGCCCTGGACCAGATGGCTTCACAGGCAAATTTTACCAAACATTCAAAGCAGAACTAACATGTAACCTTCTCAAACTACTCCAAAAAGCACAAGAGGGAAAAAAAAGACTCTTTAGCTCATTTACAAGGCCAGCATTATCCTAATTCCAAAATCATATAAAGTCACATCAAAGAAATAAAATTATAGGACAACATCGCTGATGAATACAGATGAAAAATCCTTTGCAAAACTATTAGCAAACTGAATTCAGCAATACATTAAAAGGATCATATACCATAATAAAATGGGATTTATTCCTGGGATGCAATATTGGTACAATATCCACAAATCAATAAACATGACACATCACATAAACAAAATAAAGAATAAAAACAATGCGATCATATCAATACTTGTAGAAAAAGCATTTGACAAAATCTATCACCTATTTATAATAAAAACTCTCAGCAAAGTGGGATTAGAGATAACATACCTAAACATAATAAAGGCCATATATGACAAACCCACTGCCAGCATCATACTCAACAGGGAAAAACTAAAAGCATTTCCCTTAAGATCAGGAACAAAACAGGAATGTAGCATGATAAAAAATAACTATTCAGAAATTGATTGCACTCCTATACACCAATAATGCACTATCAGAAAAGGAAACTAAGACAATCCCATTTATAATTGCCTCAAAAAATTAAATACCTAGGAATATGTTTAACCAAGCAGGTAAAAGATCTGTACTCAGAAAATTATCAGACACCTAAGAAAAATTGAAGAAGATACAAATAAATGGAATCACATACTATGTTCATTGATAAAAAAAATTAACACCATTAAAATGTCCATACTACCAAAAACAACCTATAGATTCAACTGAATTCCTACCAAAATAGCAATGGTGTTTTTCACACAACTAGAACAAATAATCCAAAAATTTATATGAAACCACAGAAGACCCCCATTAGCCACAGCAATCTTGAGAAAGAACAACAAAGTTAAAGGGATCAAAATATTATACTATACAAGGCCATAGTAATCAAAACAATGTGGTACTGGTATAAAAACATAAAGCAATGAAACAAAATAATCCAGAATTAAACCCATATCTTTATGGTCAATTAATATTTGACAGAGGAAGCAAGAACATACTGTGGGGTAAAGACAGTCTATTCAATAAACGGTGTTGGGAAAATTGGACAGATACATGAAAGATAAGAATGAAGCTAGATGACCTTTTTACACCATATAAACAAATTAACTCAAGATAGATTAAAGACTTAAATGTAAGACTTGAAACCATAAAAATCCTAGGAGAAAACATAGGCAGTAAAATCTCAGACATTTCTCTTAGCAATATTTTATCTGATATATCTCCTCCGGCAAGGGAAAGAAAAGAATACATAAACAAATAGGACTACATCAAACTAAAAGGTTTTATTTTTAAGATTTTATTTATTTATTTTTAGAGAGAGGGGAAGGGAGGGAGACAGAGAGGGAGAGAAACAGCAATGTATGGTTGCTCCTCACATGGCCCTCACTGGGGACCTGGCCCGCAACCCAGGCATGTGCCCTGACTGGGAATCGAACCGAGACCCTTTGGTTCCCAGCCTGCGCTCAATCCACTGAGCTACACCAGCCAGGGCAAACTAAAAAGTTTTTGTACAACAAAAGAAACCATCAACAAAATGAAAAGCCAACCCATTGAATGGGAGAATATGTTTCCCAATGATACAACTGATAAAAGGTTAATATCCAAAAGAAAATTTTTTCTTGCAAAGCAATCACAAAACAGTCATTATACTGAAATGGATACATCCTACTATTAAAATAAAAACAAAGTAACAAGTTTGTTGGTGCCATAATTTAACTTATTTCACTGGGGCAGGCAATGATCAATACCACTGGAGTAATTTCAAGTTTGATGAGCTTTTAATTATTTTCACCCCTCTTCTAAAATCCTGTAAGGAATTCAAAATAGCACATAGCATTAAATGACATTTATTGTTCCATAAATCTTGAGAGTCAAAAAGGAATGCTAAAAACACAAGAAAAACTAAAATAATTAATTGAAGCTCAGTTCTTTCCCAAGTGACTGGTACAGGAAATATGTGGTCATAGGAAGGCAAAGGGAAAATGACAGAAAGAAAGGCTCTCCTGCTTTATAATCTAATAAGAGGTATAGATATTTTTACACTGAAGATGAAAATATTTAGACACATTGCTTCTTTGTAACAGACAACCCCCTTTATGAATAAAATAAAATGTCAAAGCTTTTACCCACTAAAGTAGTTTATCTTCTGGGAGAGATTTTAAATTCGAAATGACGCATTCCTATTTCTGCCTGAACAAAGATAAGGATCAGATAATGCATTCAAAACCAAGACCTGGGTAAATGGACAGAGATGCTCTAATTAAAATGGAATTGAAGTTTAAAAACAAACTGGGTGTGCTACATGACAAGCTTCAAAAATGCTTGCTGATGAATTTTGGGAAAGGCTTTGGGTAAAGGCAAGAGATGGGATAAATTGTGAAAACAGTAGGTTTTCTTTGAAAAGTATAGTGGCAAACAAGCATTTGGTTTTGTGAAAAAGGCAGTATTTTCATAGAGAAAAAAATATTAGGTGGTACATAAGAAGCCTCTAAATAATCACCAGAATGCTTAATCATGATTGTATTAAAGCTCAATATTTGAGAAGTGTAAGGAATTTTCATGGTACAATTTAGCGTTTGATTTATGATGTCTAGTGGTCCAAGAATAATTTCAAACTGTTGATAAAGATGACCCCTTAAAACCAAGTCAGAAACCAGACTTTTTCTACTGCTTAAGTCACCTATTTGTGATGTTTGGGGTAGGGTATTAAAAATATTTAATAA
Organism: Micronycteris hirsuta; assembly: GCA_004026765.1. Lineage (NCBI taxonomy): Eukaryota > Metazoa > Chordata > Mammalia > Chiroptera > Phyllostomidae > Micronycteris > Micronycteris hirsuta. The sequence continues at coordinate 46,114 of PVJI01009295.1, forward strand.
GGGGCCCTGACAAGTGTGGCTCAGTTGGTTGTGCATCATCCCACAAAACAAAAGGTTGCTAGTTCAACATCTGGTCAGGACACATGCCTGGGCTGTAGGTTTGGTCCCCAGTTGCGGTGTGCATGAAAGGCAACTGATGGATGTTTCTTTTTCACATCGATGTTTCTTTCCCTCTCTTTCCCCCTCCCTCCCTCTCTCTATAAATAAATAAATAAAATCTTTTAAAAAATGTTTAAGAAAAGGTGGTGCAAGATGAGTTAAGAAAGGCAGTTAAGAGAGAGGGGTGGAGGAAAAAAGAGAAAGAAAAATCACATAAGTTTATAAGACAATAGGAAAACAAAGGCATTGGGGCTTCAAAAATGAAAACCAGAGACAAGTAATTCCTGTCAAGATGGAGGCATAGGTAAATACACTTTGTCTCCTCGTGCAACCACAGAATCACAACTAGACCTCAAACACAAAGAAAACTCAGAAATGTCAGAAAATTGAACTGCATGGAAATCCAACAACCAAGGATTTAAAGAAGCCATATTCATCCACAGGGGTAGGAGGGGTGGAGATACTGAGATTTGGAGACAGGCGAAGAGGCACAGAGACAGGGTGTGGCATGGAGAGGCAGTGGCAGCAGAATGGGTGGTCACACATTCACATGTGGTGGGTAAAAATCAGGAGGAATACCTTGGGAATGAGTGATCCTAGCCGCAGGCCAGACTGCACAGTACAGGGTTTCAGCACTGGGAAAAGAAATCCCCCAAACTTCTAGCTGTAAGAACCAGTGGGGGTTGGGGTGGCAGAAGAAACTGACAGATTTTCAAGAGACTCCACTTAAACGGCCCACATTGACTTAGAATGTACGCAGACCCACCCCCTGTGGGATTCAGCAAATGGGCAACAGCTGGAAGGGTACCAGTAGCACATGGGAAGTAAGTGAATTGACTGGAAACAGGGTGAGTTCTGGGCAAACCTCCAGAAGCCAGACAACAGCACTGTCACCTCTCCAAGCTCTCCCTCAACACAGAGCCACAAAGCAGTGAAGTGGGTTGCCCCACCCTGTTGATTACCTAAGGCTCCACCCCACACAATTTACAGGTGCCTTTTCTACAATAGGCCCCACTACTAAGACACGGAGTCAACAGCTCTACCTAATACACAGAAACAAACACAGGGAGGCTGCCAAATTGAGGAGACAAAGAAATATGGCCCAAATGAAAGAACAGAACAAAACCTCAGAAAAAGAAGTAAATGAAACAGAGATAACCAACCTACCAGAGGCAGAGTTTAAAACACTGGTGATCAGGACACTCAAAGAACTCACTGAGTATGGCAACAACATGAAAAAGACCCAGGAAGAAATGGAGGTTACGTTAAATGAAATAAAGAAAAATCTACAGGGAGCCAAGAGCAGAGGGGATGAAGCTAGGACTCAAATCACTGATTTGGAACATGAGGAAGAAATAAGCATTGAACCAAAACAGCAAGAAGAAAAAAAAATTTACAAAAACAAGGATAGTATAAGGATCCTCTGGGACATCTCCAAATGTACCAATACCCAAATCATAGAGGTGCCAGAAGGAGAAGAGGAAGAGCAAGAAATGGAAAACTTACCTGAAAAAGTAACTTCCCTAATTTGGAGAAGGAAGTAGACATACAAGTCCAGGAAACACAGAGAGTCCCAAACAAGTTAGACCAAAAAGGACCACACCAAGACATGTCATAATTAAAATGCCAAAGTTAAAGATAAAGAGAGAATGATAAAAGCAGCAAGAGAAAGGTAGAGAGTTACCTACAAAGGAGTTCCCATCAGACTATCAGCTGATTTCTCAAAAGAAACTTTGCAGGCAAGAAGGGACTGGCAAGAAGTAGTCAAAGTCATGAAAAGCAGGGACCTACAACCTAGGTTAGGTTATCCAGCAAATCTATCATTTAGAATTGAAGGGCAGACACAGTGCTTCCCAGACAAGGTAAAGCTAAAGGAGTTCATCATCATCAAGCCCCTATTATATGAAATGTTAAATATTTACATTTAACATTTCTATTTAAGAAAAAGAAGATCAGCCCGGCTGGTGTAGCTCAGTGGATTGGGCACGGGCTGGGAACCAGAGGGTCCCGGTTCGATTCCCCGTCAGGGCACATGCCTGGGTTGCAGGCCAGGTCCCCAATGAGGGCCATGTGAGAGGCAACCATACATTGCTCTTTCTCCCTCCCTTCTCCTCTCTCTGAAATTAAAAGAAAAAGAAGATCAAAAGTATGAACATTAAAATGGCAACAAATTCACAACTATCAACAACTGAATCAAAAAAAAAAACTAAGCAAACAAATAGAACAGGAACAGAATCATAGATAGGAGATCGTTTGGAGGGTTACCAGCTGGGAGAGGGTAAGGGGAGAATGGGGCAATAGATGCAGGGATTAAGAAGTACAAATTGGTAGGTATAGAATAGACAGGGGGACGTTAAAAACAGTATAGGAAATGGAGAAGCTAAGGAAATTATATGTTTGACCGATGGACATGAACTAAGAGGGGGCTTGTTGGAGGGCGGGGGGGTACCATGTGGAGGAGGCACAGGGAGAAAAATTGGGGCAACTCTAATAGCATAATCAATGAAATATATTTAAAAGAACAGAAACAAAATGCTAGAAGTGGAAGCAGGAGCAAAAAGGTTTTCAGTAAATCTGTGACAAAGCAAAAACACAAAGTCTTTGTACCTATTAGAAATTACACTGATCCTCCTACCAAGGTCCTCTTTTTAATGCAGCTTGCTTCCTGCTGGGCTCTTCCCCAATCTGGCATGATTACGTGAGATGCACACTCGTAGACATGATTTTTTCTGAGAAGGTGCCAAGCCTCTTGCCTGACCGCAATCACTGTGTCAGCACGTTGCATCTCTCTGCAGACAGATTCCATGCTGGCTCCACAGCAGCTCTGTCCCCGGCCCCAGGTCAGCAGAAGGTTCAGGTAATAAAGTCCAAACCGGCACAGAAAGGTAATGCCCACCGTAAATTTTTTACATTCAGTTCCAAACTGCATACAGTGTGAAAAGACAGCAAAGGCTGCTTCTAAGAACTCTTTCTACTGGCCTCTACCGGAGAGGCTGGCGGCCCCCTGCCTGCACCACCGCCCCCAGAACAGGTGTGCTGTTCCAACGTGCTCACTGTCATGAGGGTGCTTGGCTATGCCAGTGACAGTAAGGGGAGTCACCTCCCGTACAGCTCATCAGAAAGTTCATCTTGGGTTTTCAATATGAAACACTTCATATAATAAAATCGAATCCCAAGACTTCTTAGATTCATTCTTGACACAGGTTTCAGTGTGACTTTATTTGGTACTGAATATACTCATAATTTAGACTACAGAAGACATCACAGCAAAATTATGTGGATATCACCACTATGTTCAACTTTTACTGTGGAGAATAAAAAACAAATCTCATCTTGAAAGTTCTGAACCATTTGATCACTAACAAGAATATTAATACCAGTGGGGCCCTTTCTGTAAACGCGGTTAATTTGGTGGAAAGGAATATTAAACACCTATGCAAGTTTTCAAGCAACTTCTGAGGCAACCATTTCTTCCACGTAGATCGCATGATAAACGTAGGTGTCCCACCAGCATTCTCGGCTCAACTACATGCAGCGACTGCTGCCCTTGGGGCAGTGAGCTGCCCTGCTTCTCCCGGCAGACACAGAAGGTTACATGGGGCATAACCAACCTTGACTTCAGTGAATTATAAAGCTGACATCCATTGGCTGCACTACAAATTTGTACTAAATCTTCCTTTGTCAGTTTTAATAAGTTGGCACCCGAAAATTGGAAAAAGTCTTGTGTAGGAAGAGAATCTGTTATTGAGCAGCCACTGCTGTTTGCTGGGTCATGGCTACAGTTCTTCACTAGAGATCTGTGAAATTCCATTTCCCTGATGATTTGAGGAAGAATTGTTGTCTGGGACGCTGTAAGTGCTCCGCTGTGGAGAGGTGAAAGCGGTCGCTCCGGAGGGGCTGTCATTCACATAGGCTGTGGGGATATCGTGACACAGAGAACACTCTGTGAGGACTGTGGTACCACAGGATGGCTGATACTTTTCTTTTTCATGACCAGTTCTCTTCTCCATCTTCTCTTGCTCATGTTTTTTTCCTGGTCTGTACCTTAAGGCTTAAAATTTTTGACTTGCTAGCTGGCTGAGTGTAAATGATCTGTGTATTCTCCATTTCATTGTGCTTAAAGGTGTCTACGTGGATCCCGAAAGGCACTCCCTTTTCACCCTCATGCTTCCATGGAGTTAGTCCTGTGCCGATGCAGTGTAGCTGAATGAAAACAGATGTGCATTCTGCAGGGTCCCACAGAAATTCAACCACATTTAACTGACTTGGATGTGTCCTTCTGTCGATTATTCCCACAGACATTGGAATCCCTAAATGAAGAAGTCTGTGCCCTGGGCAATTATACTCCAACCTTGAAGTTGCAGATACTCTGTATACTGTAGCCATCTATCATTAAGTACAACTCTTATGATGCTCTTTACCAATTTTCTAGTCATCTCAGGCATATCTCCCATTTTCCGATTATCCAGCATTTGAATTTCATAAGGCTAACCTTGGTTCAGGTAAGTGAGCATTTTATCATGCAGTTTTACCGCTGGAGACATTACGGCACATGTTACATAATGAAAGAGCGGGTTTTTAGATTCTTCATCCAATGGAGGCTGGAATCTTTCTGCTTGAAAATGGGCAATGCCGCCCTGACCAGTGTGGCTCAGTTGGTTAGGTATCCACCTGTAAAGCAAAGGGTCACTGGTTCGATTCTGGTCTAGGCACATACCTGGGTTCCCGACCAGGTCCCCAGTGCGGGGTGTGCTTGGGGGTGTGCGGGAGTCAACCACTATGTTTCTCTCTCACGTGATGTTTCTCTCCTTTTCTCTATGCCTCCATCCCCTCTCTCTAAAAATAAACAAATAAAATCTTTGTTTAAAAAAAGCTAAAAAAAGAAAAGAAACAAAATGGCCAATGCCAAGATAGCACTCATGCTGTAGGCACCAGCGCCCAGGCCCTGCCCAATGCCCAAGAGGCTGGAGTCAGAGCCGTGCACCAGGCTGGGCTCGATCACATCATCCGTCTTGAGCACCCAGGCCATCTTCCAGCCTCGTCACCTGGCACACAGCACTACTGCAAGCATGGTGAAGTGACCAGTCTCCACTGAAGCATCCTGGGGGAAGTAGCAGGTGAAGCCTCCAGCCACTCTGCGAGTGGTCACCAGCCAAGACCAGAGTGGCACCCTGGATGAGAGGACTAGGGCCCATGGACAGGAAAAGGCAGGGAGCTCCAGAAAGAGCAGCAGGGCCACCAGTGCGCCTCTCTCCCAGGCACCAGCCCTGCAGCTCATGCAGCCACAGCTGCTGCTGGACCCATCTCAGCCCCGGGCTGCACCCTCTCTAGGACTTCACAGGGGCAAGAGTTCAGCCTACGCCAATGACCACGCAGGGGCTGAGCCCACCTATCACCAGATCCCAAGCCTCAACCCCCAGACTTGGCTTGCCCGCCCAAGCTCTACCATCCTGGCTAATCCTGCCAAACTACTCTGCAGGTGCAGAGGATGGCTTCAGTACCAATATATAAAGAATTCATACAACTCCACACCAAAATAATAATCCCATTAAAAACTGGGCAGAGGACCTGAATAGACACTTCTCCAAGAAGGATATCCAGATGGTCAATAGACATATGAAAGGATGCTAAATGTCACTAATCATCAGGGAAATACAAATTCAAATCACAATGTGATACCACTTCACATCTGTCAGAATGACTATCATCAATAAATCAATAAACAAGTGTCAGTGAGGATGTGGAGAAAAGGGAAACATCATGCCCTGTTAGTGGGAATGAAGACTGGTGCACACAATATAGAAAACAGTAGGAAGAGTCCTGAAAAAATAAAAAATGGAACTACCTTATGAGTCATCAATTTCAGTTCTGGATACATATCTTAAGAAATCAAAAACACTAATTTAAAGGAATATATGCACCCCTCTGTTCACCGCAGGCTTATTTACAATAGCCAAGATAGGCAGGCAGCCCAGGTCCCCATCAATAGAAGAGTGGATAAAAAAACTGTGGTACAAAAATACAATGCAATATTACTCAGCCATAAAAAAGAATGCAACTTTACCATTGGTAACAGCATGAATGGACATAGAGGGTATCATGCTCAGTGAAATAAGTCCATCAGAGAAAAACAAGGACTATATAATTTCACTTATATGTGGAATCTAAAGAACAAAATAAACAAACAAACTTGAAACAGATTCATAGACACAGATAACTGATGGTTGCCAGAGAGGAGGGGGTTGCAGGACTGGCTGAAAAAGGTGCAGGGATTGAGAAGTACAGATTGGTAGTTACAGAATAGTCACGGGGATGTAAAGTACAGAATAGGGAATATAATCAATAATATTATAATCTAGTACCAGCTGGGTACTAGATTTATCAGGGTGATCACTACATAAGTTACATAAACATCAAATCACTGAGTTGTATCCCTGACTGGTGTGGCTCAGTGGATTGAGCGCCAGCCTGTGAACCAAAGGGTCACTGGTTCAAATCCCAGTCAGGGCACACGCCTGGGTTGCGGGCCAGGTTCCCGGGTACAGGCACATGAGAAGCAACCACACAGAGATGTTTCTCTCCCTCTCTTTCTCTCTCCCTTCCCCTCTCTCTAAAAATAAATAAATAAAATCTTTTAAAAAATCATTGAGTTGTACAGCTGAAACTAATATAATATTGTACATCAACTGTGACTGAAAAATAAACATTTTTTGAAAGGAAGAAAAAATACTCTCCTGATCTTTGCAAATTGAATCTGTGTTGGACGCTCCCTCAATACTTAACTACTGTCTTAACAACACTTCCTTAGCTTTCACTTCCTAGTTGAGCTGAGCCCACAGATCAGCCACAGGTGAAAACTTAGGCCTTTCACAAGTCTTCTAAGAGCATTTGTCCTACCCTGTCTATAAACATGGATATTCAGATTCCTTATTACTTGTGGGACTTTTTCAATCTGTTATTCCTCAAAATAAACCAATCCCCGATTTTCTACTCAGGTTTTCAATGTGTCTATTGTTTTCTCCAATTGTAATACTTTGCCCCAGGCAGCAGTAGCTTGTTCATTTGCCTTACAGGTTTTGGTTTGTTTGTTTGTTTGTTTGTTTGTTTTTGACAAACACCCTGTGTTTAGAACTTTTCCACCCTGAGAGAGTTCTGCGTTAGGAAAAAAAAAAACACTTTGTGTCAAGCCTTAAGGAACCTTCAGTTAGGTCAAAGTAGACACATACAAGTTCTCAGGAATAGGCTCTGCTCTGCTCCATTCCCTCGAAAACAGGAACCTACACCAAGAATGTGAGCACTGTCTTTAAAACAAGTGCTATGGTAGGCAGGGGAGTAGGAAAAGGCTAATTAAAACACTACACTGCCCCAAACAGTGTGGCTCAGTTGGCTGGGCATCACCCTGCAAAGCAGAAGGTGCCAGTTTGATTCCTAGTCAGGGCACATGCCTGGGTTGCGGGCCCAGTTCCTTGTTGGGGAACACGCAAGAGGTAACCGATGGATGTTTCTCTCTCACATCGATGTTTGATGTTCTCTCCCTTCCCCTCTCTCTAAGAATAAATAAACAAAAACTTTAAAAAAACACCAGAAAGCTCTACATCCATGTTTAAGTCACCTTTTTCTTGGTTCAGTTATTGTCTGGTTTCTGTAAACTTTTGCTTATTTAGCAGAATTCCAAAAAAGATTGTGATAATTTTCACTCATTTTTCCGTGTTTATTTGGAGATACTGGCCCTTAAAGCTCCCTCATCCACATTTTAATTCTCTGATCATATTATGAAAGTAGCAAATGGGTGATGAGATATGGTCAGGAAGGAAAGTAGATGTAAAGATCAAAGTTGATATGACTTGTCTTTGCTGGTACACTATACCAGTTATGAAGCATTCCCGCCATGGTAAATAAATGAAGAGGTTTGTCAGAAGTGATTCTCATGATAGCTGAAGGCCAAGCCATCTTTTATTTTTGTAACATTAGTAATGAAGGGCTAAGAGGAAAGTGTGTGTTTTTGCCAGAGAACCTATATGTAGAAGATATCAGAGGTCTAGTCAGATTTGGATGAGAATTTAGAGGTAAGCAAGTAATGTTGCAGTTTGGGGATTTCTGAAACCAAGTTCTAACATTTGGAAGGAAGAAATAGGAAACAAAATTCGGAACAGGGTAAAGTCAAAATGTGATGCAGATCTACAAAGTTTTGGTCAATTCCACCAGAAGCTCTGCAGCATATATGGCCCTTCGGACTTATTCCACAGTGGACCTAAATAATTGGGCCTTTATATCCCACCTCAAGCACTTTTTGGCCATAGGCTGCCTCTGGAAGGACATGATCTCAGACAGGGCAATTCTCTGTAGCTGAGTCACTATCTAGAGCTGCAGACAACTGAGGCAACTAGTCCTTCTCTGATACACCTCTAAGACGACCACAAGTAGAATTTCTAGTCTGTATTAGGTACATGTTAATATAATTGGCACTGTTCCACATGCAACTAGATAGTACTCTGGAGATGTATAATATAAAGTTTAAATTGATTCTTAGATATCAATAGGGATATACATTATTAAAGAAAATCTCATTTCAAAGCCCTTCACTGATACTTCTTAAGATAGTAGATTTTAAGTCAACTTATATTTCAAAGAAAAATAAAGAAACTTGATAATGGAAGTAAGATCTGCAGAGAAGAAGTTGTAATAAGATAAGAGATATCTATATATTATTTAACAATTTTTGCTTGATGGTTTTCTCCCAAGAATGATCTGGGGACAGAACAGATGCAGTCTTCTCACTGAAAATTTATATAGGTATATCACATCAAAATATAGAGCAGCTTACTTTTATTGTTTTAATACATTATTCTTTTCAACTATAAAACTACACATCAATGTACCCCACTATTTGTCATAAAATGTCATTATGGACACATAATCCAGATTGAATCCCTGAAAAACAGTTATTCTAATTTTAATGACCATGTCAGATAAGATTCTAAAAAACCCCATATCTCATTATATTTTCCAGAAATACAACATTGCTAATCAAAAGATTAGATGGCTATCATGTAAACATAATGCCTCTCCTTCCTGACTTGTTAAGGAAAATGTACAGAAATATTAAATATATTAAACACCCATCAGTATTAGTTAATGATGATATTATGCTAGGTTATCTATGAGCTCTGATTTCAAGGTTAGTAATTTTTGTCTCTGCTTTTTAAATCTTCTATTTTCCTGCTATCCAATGTTTTATAAGAACACTTATGCATTCTTTGTCATTAAAAAATGTTCGCTCCTACAAAAACCTGAATAAGAAGTAAATGTCTCTTTTTTTTAAAGATTTTATTTATTTATTTTTAGAGAGAGGGGAAGGGAAGGAGAAAGAGAGGGAGAGAAACATCACTGTGTGGTTGTCTCTCATGCACCCCCTACTGGGGACCTGGCCTGCAACCCAGGCATGTGCCCTGACTGGGGATTGAACCGGTGACCCTTTGCTTCGCAGGTCAGCACTCAGTCCACTGAGCCACACCGACCAGGGCAAATGTCTCTCTTTTAAAACAAAATGCATCTCCAAGATTTTAAGGATAAATTAATAATTTGTGTCTTATATTTCTCTATAGATGAAAGGAAAATGCCAAGACTCTTAAAACGTTGGCTAATTTGTATGTAAGAGTAAATTTGCCAGTGAAATGGTCACAACCCTTAAAAGACTTTTTCTCAATTTTCAGCTCTTCACCAAATAACCTTATGATCTAATAGCAATATTCTAGTATTCTCAATTATATTCTTAATACAAGTGAGAATACTGGAACAATGTAAAATTTTGGTTTGAATCAACAAGTTACTATAGTATATCAACTTAAATTTTAAAAGTTCCTGGACCAAATAGTCTTTACATGTGTGGTACATTACACACATCTAAATCTCTATGAAGGAGTTTACATATGTAAATACAGTTGAGGAAAATCCAGGCAGTACTAACTACTATAGTCTAAAAGGAATATCAGAGGCAGCAAAGGCTTCCCAAGTCAATAAGCAAAACCATTGTCATATTTAGGAGAATAAAATGATCAGTAACATAAAAGGGTACAAACTTTTTGGTATACACAGGAGAAATATTTCTCTTTCTTAAGTTATTTGATGACACAAGAAGATGTTATAGACTGTCCCATGGAGCTCCATAAAATCCTCCTCTTTCAGCCTGGCTGGTGTAGCTCAGTGGATTGAGCGCGGGCTGGGAACCAGAGGGTTCCGGTTCGATTCCCAGTCGGGGCACATGCCTGGGTTGCGGGCCAGGTCCCCGGTGAGGGCCATGTGAGAGGCAACCATACATTGCTCTTTCTCCCTCCCTTCTCCTCTCTCTGAAAATAAATAAATAAAATCTTAAAAAAAAAAAACTTAAAAAAAAAGATTTAAAAAAAAATCCTCCTCTTTCAATAAAACATTTTTTTTAATTTTAGAAATGCCTATTTTGAATCCAAAGAAAAGAAAGATTCATTTAGTCAGCCATTTGAGAAATAGGTTTTTTTTTATTGTTGTTCAGTTACGGTTGTCCTGCCTTTTTCCCCGTTGCTCTCTCCTGCCCACAGTCAATCCCCCCCCATTGTCCGTGCCCATGAGTCCTCTATTCGTGTTCCTTGGCTTGCCCATCCTCTCCTGTCCCCCATTATCCCCTTCCCTTCTCCCCTCTGGTCACTGTCGGTTTGTTCTTTATTTCCATGTCTCTGCTTCTATTTTGCTTGCTTGTTTGTTTTGTTGATCAGGTTCCACTTATAGGTGAGACCATATGGTATTTGTCTTTCACCGCCTGGCTTATTTCACTTAGCATAACGCTCTCTTTTTAATGCACCTGGTATGAAAGAAAATAGACAGGTAAGTAATTATTTAATAAAAGAAAAGTTGGTAGATGGTATGGAGAAGGATAAAGCAAAGAAATAAGAAGCGATGTGGTATAAAGGTAGAGGTTGACTCACAGGCCCCAGAACCTCATGGGGAAGACAGTCAGGACTAAAATGATCTAGGATTCTAGGAATCCTAGATTTCTTTCAGGAATTAATATAAATAGAGCAGAGGATATCATGGAATTCATCCAGATGGTCTTAGAACACATAATGCAGGGGAAGTTGAGACACAGAAGGGTCCAGAAGGGTGGTGAGACAAAGTTCTGGGCCCTCCCCTCACAACTGCCAATGATTTCTGGGAAAGGAGGTAATTTTACCCTGAGCTAATGGAGCTCTGGGACCCCCTCTTGACTTTCTTAATGAGTTATGGAAGCCTGCACACGTTAAAATAGAACATGTGTTTTTTAACACCTTAGAAATAGCCAACAACATACTAAATGAAAACCAAAGGAAACATTTTTGCAACTGTAAATAAAACCTCACACACGCACAATCTGAGAGATGGCAAAGGTTTGTGGCACATTGACAGACTGTTGGCGGAATCTTTTTTCTTGAAAAACGATGCAAGTACCTGTGGCTAGAAATTGCTGATGAAATTTACTACAGATAATTTGTTGGCTAAAACAACATAAAGCAAATTTATCAAGTTTAGTTCATATTTATTCTTGAGTTTCTACAATATTTTACTGTGCACCGACATAAAAGCGAGTAACCTGAAGCACTGGCGAGACTTTATTGCGGCATTCTTCAGTAACTTTTATATACTGTTTCCTTTCATAATTTGAGATGCAATAATGATTTTTGTTATTAATTTCTTTATAAATATTCTTACTGATGGATGGCGCATTTATTTAAGCATCAGTGGACAAATAAAGTTATCCACGGGTGACTAACAACCTTGAATAAATATCACTTCACTCAGTTGCTATCCATAGTACCTAAGAAACGCAATTACATGCTGGGACCTATTATCCCAATTAATGGACTGTTTTATATTCACTGTGCATTATACTTGAAACACTTTAGAGGACTGGCCTTCACTTAGCTGCAGGCAAAGTAAAATTTATAACAAATAACCAAGAAAAAGCTTTCATTTGTTTACTAAGATATGTAGCGTGTAATTATACTTTAAGCATAACTAGGCAGAGCTTGGAAATGCCCTTTGATTTAAACCACAATAAAAGTATATTTTTAAAACCATAACAAATATAACTTTGTAATGAACAAGTCATTGTGGGTTGCTGGAACACTGGAGGCTTCATTATCAACTATGTCTATCTTTCCCTTCTTGAAATGGAGTGGCCAAAGGTTAAACTTGATTATTATTTATTAGATTCAGAAATTCTCATGATTCCAGTCATATGAACTAAAAGAGCAGCAGTACAAGGAAGTCTTCCCCTCGCTGGATGGGTGAACAAATAAAATAGTCTGCTAAGAAGTACACAACCCCTTGTTGTGCTGCTACTTTGTAAAAATGTCAGCCTGAGGCTATGTTTCACCGCAATGGAATTTGACCACTGAAGTTTAACTCTACTCCCTCTGGTGGTTTGCAAAGCTGTATTACCAAAGCTATAAAATAAAACACAGCTGTAATTCTTCTCCTCATTGTAAGAAGCATTGATCGCCTCTGATTGTATATTATGGCAAAGGGGCAGTCTATTACATAAATTTATTGCATTTTCTTCCTGATAATTACTGGAAGTTATTGAACAAGGCAGGGAGTTATAGCCAGTAAGTTCCTGCTCTAGCTGAGGAAGCAAATCTACAGATATTTAGGAGATCTAAACAGCTGTAAACAACACATCCTGTTTACAGTGTACTAGAAATTTATAATTTACAGTGCATTCACTTGAGGTTATTTTAAGAATCATACTCTCAATTCCACAAATTTAGAATTGAAATGTGAACTGTAATAAAATGCCATGCTAATTATATCACTTTTGTTTCTTAAAACTGATTTGACAATACTTAAAATGTCAAGTAAAACCTTTGGATTTGCTCTTTCATTTTCTTAAGACAGATAAGTTTTGTAAATCATTTAAATTTGTCACTTATAGTGACCATGTCATCTTTGGTCATATGTATTTTTGCAGTTAAAATTATAATTTTTTTATGTATCTAAACTCATCTCTGTTTAGTAGAAAAAACTGTCCAATAATAAAAAATATAACCAAATTTTAAAACATCAAGGTCACTGAAAGAAAGATACAAGTTAAAAAACAACACTTAATTTTGTTTTCTACAAAATACATAACAAAAGGGAGCAAACATAAGAAATTAGGAGATTATAATAATATATATATATATGTAATATTCAATTCCCACTATACTAATTCTGAATTGGAGTTATACAACAATCAATTAAAGATAGATTGGGAATCATCTAATATCATTCACTATCTTATTTACATATTCTAAAATCACAAAGTTTGTATGTTCCTTGTCTTATACTGGAGAATTAACTCTTACAAGACCAACTCTCCTACAACCTACAGATAATAATTTGGGGTAGGGGGAACGCCTGAAGGTACCAGAGAGCAAGCAAAAGCAGGCAGATACACTTCAAAGGAGACAAGAGCGTGGTTAATTTTACACATTTTAGGGATTTTTGCATGAAGGGAAAGCGCTTGCAGTCACTTGAATAGGAAACCCCAAACCATGATAACTTGCAGAAACAAGTTAGAGACTTAGGAGCAATGGCAGAGCTGGAAAGTGAAGGCAATTATCTCATAAAGAAGAGAGCCACAGAGGGGGGCGTCTAAACCCAGTGTATAGCTACGCTCTGTGCAGTCATCCCGCATAGCGAGCTGACCTCCGAATCACACAGGTATGAGACAGACTGTAAGCATCCCAGCTATGACTAAAATAACTAAACAGATTTCAATTCCTGGCCACCACAGAGAAGACAGAGGTAGGAGTATGAATCTAGCCAAGTTAACTGCGTGTTATAACAAAAACAGGAGCAGCAAAAATCAATACCCTTAAGAAGAATATAACAGAATTCAGAATTTCTAGATTGTATCATTTGTAATGTCCAGGATATAATGAAAGACTACTAGATATATAAAGAAGAGGAAAATGTGACCCATATATAAATGAAAAGGGAATCAATTGAGTCTATATCAAGATGACCCAGATGTTGAAAAATAAATAAATAAAAAATTTAAGTAGCTATTACAACTATGCTCAAAAACATAAAAGGCATTTAATGCTTGTAAAAATTGCATAATAGAAAATATGAATAGAACTATAAAAAAGAGCCAAAGGAGAATTGAGAAAATACAATTTCTGAGAAATCCACTTGGAGGATTTACTATCTGAAGAGAGATGATGGAAGAAAACATCAGTGAGCATAAAGATAGATGAACAGAAATTATCTAATCTGAAGAACAGAGAGAAAAATGACTCAGTAGACTCTCAGTAACCTGAGGAATCATAGCAAAAGGTTAAGCAAGGATATAAATGGAATACCAGAAGAAGAAGAAGAGAAAGAAAATGGGTTTGGAAAACAAAACATTTTCAGGAAAAATGACTAAAATTTTCTCAAATTTGGTGAATAAAATAAATTTAGAGACTCACAAAACTCAGTGTATGGAGAAAAAAAATCATTCTCTACCCTTCAAGTTTCTTCTGGTTGTAATAACAATCAAATTAACACAAATTAGCAGCAGAAAAGCAAATTAAAGTTTAATAACATGTATATGTCCTGTATAAAGGGTGGAGCACAAATAGGTTCACAGTTGTGAGTGCATGAAATAGAGTTTATTCTTGTATTATTTACTTATTAATTTTTGTATTATTTTCCACCCAAACAACTGTAAATGTACTTTTCCCTTACCATGCATATGAAAGAACCAGGAAAACTGAGTAACTCCCCAAAATGGTAGAAGTCAGTACCAAATTATCACCTTCACCTAAAGACAAAAGAAGACGTTGCAAGTGAAGACAGTGTGGAGAACAGGACCAATAAAATGGCATTGGTCCAATCAAGACAGCATAAAGTATATAAAACAAAATTAAGTCATTCATGTCAACCAAGATAGCTAGCAGTCAGCCGTGACACTTTGGTTCAAGAGGGAAACTACCTAAGTCATGCTAGACACATCTGGCAAAGAGACATACCTAAGATATCTACACACGTGACCAGAACAGACCTGTCTGTGCAATGGGACCACCCAGAGAGAGGCTCCTGGGGAAATTCTCCACTTGCCATCAGGGGTCGCAAGACACTTATTATGAGACCCAAAAGGAGGGAGTACACCTACCTCAAGAGTGTAACTGAGGTAGACTTCAGATCACCGTTGAGACAGCTGAGCTCTACACACTAAGGTGCTTCTCCACACCACTCTGATCTCCTACCCGCTGTGAAATTCGGCCCTGTAAGACATTGATGGGTCCCCCACCTCCCCTGCCATCTCCCTGACTGGTAGACTGAGACGCTGGGACTCCGTTTCCCTTGTGTGATGTTATTACTGATTGTAAGTGATTATTATTACTAGGTTAGTATCGATTTGGATTGAATCTGCATTAATAAAATCCAAGTATAGCACAGTCACCTGTGTTGGCTCCCGGTTATGACTCAGGGCCAGTGTCACCTGGAGGACTGGTGCTCGTACTGGTGGCTCAACGCTTTCTGCTCTGAAAAGCCAAATCTTAAAGCAGAATAGAAGGCTGATTTACAGGAAAGATTATCTGGCAAAACAAGTGCTCTGAGACAGACAGTTAAGGGAGTTACCAGGAAGGAAAAGCACAGTAAACAAGGGCAATATTGTTATGCAGATGTAATCCGTGCCTTCTCCATTGACAGTGAAGGCAGGTCCCGAGGGAAACACCACAGGTGCAGATTTCCATTCAAAATATAAATATCGTTTACAAAGGGTTACTTCCACTTGGTTTTCAGAGCTTCTCCCATGTCTGCTGTTTCTTAAAAATAACCAGCCTAAAATAATACCCCAAAGAGGCATATTATGGGGTGGCAAATTCTACCCCTTTTCATCAGCAAATGACGTACAAGTTAATGCAAGAAAAACTGTAACAGGCATATCATGTCATTTTGCTAAAAAACAGATATAAAGTGAAAAATCCTTAAAATAACCCAAGAAAAATGGTAAAGTATATGGAGAGGAACATTTACACAAATTATTGCTGATTTTTCATGAGAAACAATGAAGGCAGAAGATAGTATGAGGACATTTTGAGATAAACAACAAGAGATTTGTTTTAAAGAATATTCTGCAGGTTGAACAGAAATGATACCAGATAGAAATTTAAATCTTCAGAATGAAATAAAGAGCATCAGAGAGGGAAGTAGGTGAGTAAATATAAACTATTGTTTTTCTTCTTAATTACTTTAAAACATATATGACTTTTTAAAGCAAGATTGTACTATTATAATCTGGGATTTATAACACACACAGAGGTAATGCATATGACAACCACAGCATAAAAGATTATTAGAACTGAACAGTAAATTTAGCATGGTTGCAGGGTACCAGGCTAAATTACAGAAATCAAATTTCACTTTTATAGACTAGTAGCATTTAGAAAATCAAAATTTTTAAAAATGCAATTTCACTCACAATGCCATAAAACATTTTGGAAATACGTTTAACAAAAGGCATGCAAAACCTCCATGCTAAAAACTACAAAACATTGCTTAGAAAAATTAAAGATCTTCAATAATAGAGAGCTGTGCTATGCTCATGGATTGGAGAGACCACATATGCTTAAGATGCCATTTCCTCCAAAGTTTTATATATTAATATATGTAATAGAATATTTTATACCTATTGTTGACATTAGCAATGTCCAAACAGTAGAGATTTTTTGAGTTTACTTAAGCTAAACTGACATGCCAGGAAGCAAGATCTCAAATGCTCCCAAGAATGGCAGTTTTGCAGTTTCTTTTATACATGTTGAATTAAGGAGGGAATGTAAGGAAAATCACAATAGATAGATAGATAGATAGATAGGTAGACAGACAGATAGATAGACAGACAGACAGACAGACAGACACACAGACAGACAGGGATAATATTGCCCCAGGCTTTTTATAGCTTTGGAAAGCTGGTTCTAAAATGTATGTGGATTGTAAACTATTAATACATAGAATATCTAAAATAATTTTGCAAAAAATAATAAAGTTGGAGGATGTACACTAGCTGATTTCAGTACTCACTATAAAACTACAGGAATCAAGACAATATAAAACTGGCATTAAGGATAGACAAATATATCACAGAAACAGATTAGAGAGACCAGAAATAGATGTACATTATATGATCCTTAAATTTGTGACACAGTCACCAAAGTAATCCAATAAATGTTAGAACAACCTACCTCACATCACACACAAAAATCAATTTAAGATGGCCCATGGCCCCAAAGTACAAACTAAAACTAAAATTTCTAGGAGAAAACAGAGGAAAATTTCTGACTTGGAGTTTGACAAGGGTGTCATAGACATGACACGAAAAGCAGTGACAGTAAGAAAAAAATCTGTGACTAATTTGACTTCATTAAATATAAAGCTTTGGGGTCAGCTTTAGCTCAAGCAGTTACTTCGTTGTGGCACATACTAAATATAAAACTCTGCTCATTAACAGACACAATTAAGACAATAAGTGGCCAGAACAGAGGCTGGTAGAAAACATTTGCAAAGCATAGTCTGATAAAAGACTCAACCAGAATATGTAAGAACTCCCGTATCTCAATAATCAAAAGACAAAAAAGCATTTTAATCGGCAAAAGAGAAACTGACATTTCACCAACAAAGATATAAAAATGTCCAATAAGCACACGAAAAAATACTCAGCATCATTAATTATTAGGCAAATGCGAATTAAAACCAAAATGACATAGCATTGCACGACCTCTGGAATACTTACAATTAAAAGACTGACAACACCTACCACTCAAACATTATTGCTATAAATGTAAGTGATAACTACTTTGAAAAAGCACTGGGCAGTTTCGTATTCATAATAACTAAAATCTGAAATCAATTTAGGTATCCATGGCCAGAAAAATGGAAACACAAACTGAGATACATTCATACAATGAAATTCTACTCAGCAATGGAACTGCGGAACCACCTCAAAAAGGTCCTATCCTGTTTAACAAGATACTGGGTTGCTTTTTAGAGATAACAGACCCAGACCACAAGTCATGCAGCCCACAGAGATCTTTGATTCCAGCTGCACAGGGAATCAGTCCCCCCCAACCCCTACCTCACCCCTGCCCCACCCTGCACATGGGCATCAAAGGACCAGGACATAACTGGAATTTGAACATCAGAACCCTTTCAGAAGTGAGGGGTCTGTTATCCAGGAAGATCCCTGCTTACGCCCCTTGCTGTAAATAGCCAACCTCCAGGTCCTCCAATTAAAACTTGCCCTGCCAGCACTTCCACATACCTGTTCCCCATAGTGCCTTAAAACCCACCCCAAATAAATAAAAAACAATTATTAAAAAAAACCCACCCCAAACGCTGGATCAGGGAGTTCACATTTTTGTTCTGAACAATAACTTTACTGTTTTTACTTAGTGCTCTGCAAATAAAGTGACTACTTTCTCCACTGCAATTCCAGGTGTTTAATGTTTGGCTCACTGGTGCTGGGTGACAAACTCTTTGTACTTGGTAACAGTAGTAATAGAAGGGAATAAACTTCAGATAAATGCAACATGGATGAAATCTCAAAAACATTACTCTGAATGAAATAAGCCTCACACAAAATAGTAGAAAATCTACAGGAATTTTTATATGAAGTTCTAGAACAGACTAAATCCACGGTAGAAAAAAAATCAAGCAAATGCTTTCTTGGGGGCTACATGCAAAGAGTGACTTAGAAGGGACATGAAGCAAATTTCTGAGGCAAAGATAATATTCTGTATGTTCATGGCAGTTAAGGATACACAAGTGTACCCATTGGTTAAAACTCAGCAAATGTTTATTTAAGTTCTGTATATTTCATGGTATGTCAATTTTTTCTCAAAAGAAAAAATATATATATAACCACATACTGAACTCTAGTTAATAATATCCACAATGAAATGTTTAGGGATGAAGTATACTGATGTCAACTTATTTTGAATCTTGTAATTTGATGTATCAATAGGGGGTTGGTAAAACAGACAAACATGTGATAAAGTAAATATGTACAAAAATTTTATTGCAAAATTCTGATTGTGGTATACGGGTGTTCACTGTACAATTCCTTTTACTTTCTATATGTTTGAAATTTTTCACATCAAATGTTGAAAAAATATAGGGTTGAAGACATTTAGTCTTTTATTTATCTATTTATAATTAGCAAACTATCCCAAAACTTCATCATTTAACATAACAGCCACTTTACCTCATTATTTGAGGAATCAGGAATATAGATGGCACTTGGTTTGACAATTCTTCTACTTCACATGTCGTTTACTGGGTTTACTTTGTAATGTTCGCTTAGCATATGAACTTAGCTGGAGAGTCCAAGATGCTTTTAGCCACACGCTTGGCACCTGGCAGGACTGGTGAGAAGGCCGGGCATAGCTGGGGCTCTCTCTCTTCCCATGCAGTTTCAAGGGCTCTCCCACTGATCTTTCCAGTCATACAGTTGGACTTCTTACATGACAGTTCAGAGTTCTGAGACTATTGTGGAAGCCTCTCTTAATGATTAGGCCATCATATTATGTTAGTCAAAACAATCACAAACCAGCCCAGATATAAAAAAAGGAATGTCAAATAATTTGTAGGTATCTTTAACCTGCGAAACTTAGCATGAGTGTTTTAACTGAGGCAATGTTGATACTTAAGTATTGCATACTACTGCATGTGTATTTACTGACTGGCCATTATAAGTAGTCAGTATTTAGTGATACCTGGTTTGAAAACATCATTTCTGCCTGGCTGGTGTAGCTCAGTGGATTGAGCGCGGGCTGGGAACCAGACGGTCCCGGTTCGATTCCCAGTCAGGGCACATGCCTGGGTTGCAGGCCAGGTCCCCTGTGAGGGCCATGTGAGAGGCAACCATACATTGCTGTTTCTCTCCCTCTCTGTCTCCCTCCCTTCTCCTCTCTCTAAAAATAAATAAATAAAATCT
>PVJI01009296.1:0-66152 GCA_004026765.1 Micronycteris hirsuta
GCTCAGGAGAGAAGGCACCTAGGCCAGATCAGCTACCAGGAAATTTAGATCAGCCACAGCCAAGACGCTTCTGAGGTAAGCAAGCAAATACAACCAGAGAAACAAAATAGAACCAGAGACATTGAAGTTTAGAACATTCTGGCAGTAACCAGAGGGGAAGGGGAAGGGGAGAAGGGGGACAAGGGTATTCAGGACCTGCTATAAAGGACACATGGACAAAACCAAGGGGGAGGGGGGAAGCAAGGGAGGGAGGTGGGTTTGCCTGGGGTGGGGTGGGGGGAGGGTAAATGCAGACAACTGCAATTGAACAACAATAAAATAATTTAAAAAAAATAAGAAAAAAAGGCTTGGCTGGTGTAGCTCAGTGGATTGAGTGTGGACTGGAAACCGAAAGGTCCCAGTTCGATTCCCAGTCGGGGCACATGCCTGGGTTGCAGGCCAGGTCCCCAGTGAGGGCCATGTGAGTGGCAACCATAAATTGCTCTCTCTCCCTCCCTTCTCCTCTCTCTAAAAATTAATAAATAAAATCTTTTAAAAAAAGGTGAATATGGCAAAATTAAAATTTGAGACCAAAAAAAAAAAGTAGGAGAGGGGACCAGTAAAATTTGATATTTGATATACAAAATTAGTGAGGATCTAGATATAAAGTTGAAAAAACAATGCAACGAAAACTACCCTACCCACAACCAACTAACAAAGATTGTTAAAGGTAGAGAGAGAATGTGGGTATTTTAAGAGCAGGGCAAAAAGATTTGAAATCACCCTTGACAAGAAAGTGGTTTTGTGTGTCTGGATAAGGGAGAAATTGTAAAAGTATGGAATGGAAACAAGTCGTATCAAGAGAGAAAACCAAATTTGAAATGAAAGTAATGCAAGGAAAGAGGAAGGTAAAATGGGCTAAGAGGAGGGAGGGGCAAAATATGGGAATTGAAATAAACTATAGTATAAAATCTAATGACTTAACCTGTACAAAGTTGTTGGGCAAGAAATGAATGTTAAAAAGCTATGCAGGAAAGAAAATATCACAAATCATGAAGAAGACCACAATGGCTCTTTTTGGGAGGGATCTGCCTCTGGTGATGTCAGATGTTGACCCAGTCTGACTGTAGGCAGTCTGTTCAGTACTTCCAGGGATCTGTTGTCCGTGGATTTCTCCAACAATTGTTAATCTGGCCATTCTGCATTCAGCAGTCAGGTTTAAGCACCTTAGGGCTTGGCCCAATCCCTCCTAGGGTTGGGGCTATTATGTTCCCTCAGGCTGCTGCTGCACAGAGGGCAGTGGCCTGCCTAAGTAGAAAGATCGCTGTATACAGGGGTTGGTTCAGCACAGGGATCCCAGTGGTTACTCTCTCCCCAAGGACCCCATCCTCAATCTCTCCTCAAGTCTCTCTGGTCCTCTCTGCCCCCCTTTGCCAGGGATCTACTGTTTGTGGCTCTCTCCTTTGGTTGTTTATATGGTCATTCTGCACTCAGCAGTTAGGCTTACGAACCACAGGGCCAGAACAGAGACCTTCCTAGGCTCAGGGTTATTGTTTCCCCTCAGGCTACTGCCACTTGGAGGGAAGTGGTCTGTCTGAGCACCACACTGCTTGCCATCTGGAGGATGACTCAGCACCAGGATCCAAGCAGCCACTCTCTCAGTTCTCTCCCTAAGGCTTCTTTCCCTAGTCTCTTCTCAGGCATCTCCAGCCCACTCTGTCCCTGCCTTTGCCAGAGCCCTGGGTAAGTCGCTGAAAATGAAAATTTGCATGTTGTCCCTTTAAATGACTCTTGTGTTTCCAACCATCTGTATCTGCAATCCTGCTGCTTTTCCCTGCTGATTGTTATCTGTGTACTTTTTGGGATCTGATGCTCTAGGCTGGGAATCCTAGCTTAGGGTTTAGACCTATTCTTCTCAGGGGGATCCAACCAGCTGCTTAATTATCCCGCCAGCACTGCTGCCTGTGGGTGCCCAGCCAGTCCTTGTGAGTCTCCACCACACTCCTTACCAGATAGGTTGTGCTGGGCTTTTTTCCTGTTGGAAATTATATGGCTTCTCTCTGTCTATTCCTCAGTTGTTAGTTCTGGGTGGTTTCCCCACAATTAAGTTGTCATTCCAGATTGGCTCTGGGAAGCTGTCAGTGCGACTTCCCTTCATTCATCTGCCATCTTCCCTCCTCTGTGTCTTACAAATTTTCAAATAAACTTCTTTAACATTTGTGGTTAAACTTATTACTTAGTATTTTATTTATTTTGTTGCAATTGCAAGTGGGATTGTTATCTTAGTTTCTCTTTCTTACAGGTCATTATTAGTGTATACAATGCAATTGATTTCTGGATACTTATTTTGTACCCTGTTATTTTACTGAATTTATTTATAAATTCTAGTAGTTTGTTGGTGAAATTTCTAGGATTCTTTACATGTAGTACTATCTACAGATAATGACAGTTTTATTTCTTTCTTTCTGTATAGGTGCTTTTAATTAATTAATTAATTAATTATTCAGTGATTAGGACTTCCACTACCATGTTGAATAAGAATGGTGAAGTCAAAAGTGGATGAGTGGCCATTCCTTTCTTGTTTCTAATCTTAAAATAAACTCTTTTCAGTTTTTTTGCCATTGAGTATAATGTTAGCTGTTTGTGATCATGACTTTTATTACATTGGGATACGTTTCCTGTATTCCCACTTTGTTAAGAGGTTTTTTTTTTTTTCTTTTCTTTTCATTTTTATCACAATTGAGAGCTGGATTTTTTCAAATGATTTTTTTCTGAATCTATTTATGATTATATGATTTTATTTTTTTATTTTGTTATGTAGTATATCAAGCTAAGTGATTTGTGGATTTTGTCCAACCTTGCATCCCTGAATAAATCCCACTTGATCATGTGGTATAATATTTTTACTTTATTGCTAAATTCAGTTGGCCACTGTTTATTGAGGATTTTAGCATGTATGTTCATCAGGGATATAGGCTTATAATTTTATTTTTGATAGTGTCTTTATTTCATTTTGATATTGGGATAAAACTGGCCTCTTAAAATGAACTTGGGAGTCTCTCCTTCTCTTAAGTTTTTTGGAATAGTTTGAAAATAATAGGTGTTAGTTCTTCTTCGAATGTATGGTAAAATTCACTTGTGAAGCCATCCAATCCAGGACTTCTCTTTGTTGGAAGTTTTATTATTACTGCTTCAATTTTTGTATATTGGTCTCTTCGGGTTTTCTATTTTTTCTTGATTTAGCTTTGGAAGATGTTATGTTTCTAAGAATTTATCCATTTGTGCTAGATTATTCATTTTTTACATATTATTGTTTGTAGTCATTTGTTTATGGTTCTTTTTCTATTTCCTTTAAGTTTCAAGTTAGATTTTTTTTAGAGTTTTCTTCTTTCTTGCGGTAGGCCTGTAATTAAGAGGATTTCCCTCTTATTACTGCTTTTCCTATGTCACATATATTTTAATGTTGTTGTGTTCTAATTGTCATTTGTTTCAAGGTACCTTTCCATTTATTTCTTGATTTAATTTTAACTCATTTATTTTGGGGGGTTAACTTCCATGTGTTTTTGGATTCTTCATATTTTTTCTTGTATTTGATTTCCAGCTTTATTCCATTGTTGTCAGGGAAGACACTTGATATAATTTCAGTCTTCTTAAATTTATGTCATAACTTGTAGTCTATCCTAGAAAATGTTCCTGTTTTCTTGTTGACTTTCAGTCTGAAAGATCTATCCATTAATGTCAACGGGGTGTTAAAAACTCTCTATCATTACTATATTAATGTCATTCTCTCTTTTTATTTCTATCAAGATTTGCATTGTACATATTTAGGTGCTCCTATACTGTAAATTTTAAGTAGTGTTTTAAACCCAGCCAACTTACTATTCAGTGAGTTTGAATAGAAACATTCAGACATACAGATTTAAGAAGCTCATCACAGTAGATTTCTTATAAAATACTCCAGCAAAGGAAGTATAGTTGTAAATGATGAAACAGTGATGTAAATAACATTAATGAACATTTAATGAAACCTAGGTTTACATTAGTTCTGATGAAAAATTAATTAGATATTTCTAGGAGAATGTATAAAAATACTAACATACATGAATAAAAATTTAGTATTTTATAATGGTAGCTTATAAATTAGTAGATAAATGAATAGATTACATAATAAATGGTACTAAGAAATTTATTCACCCACATAAAAATATTTATAAATTCAGATCTTTAATAAAGCATCTATAGAATGGATAAAAATCTTTCTAAAAACCAATTAATTCTTAAAAGGTAATAAAAAAAAGCTGATTTTGAACCTGGAATGGTAGGTTATTTGTATAAACAAACACCATGAAAAAACATATATACATTTTGGTGATCAATCCCTTGTCTGAAGTATCATTGTCAAATATGTTTTTCCATATGGTTGGTTCTCTTTTCCCTCTGCTGACATTTTCTTTAGCTGTGCAGAAGCTTTTTAAATTGATGAAGTCCCATTTGTTTATTCTTTCCTTTATTTCCCTTGCTCTAGGGGATATATAGATGAAAATATTGCTGTGTGGAATATCTGAAATGTCCCTGCCTGTGTTCTCCTCTAGGACTTTTATGGTGTTGCTACTTATATTTAAGCCTTTTATCCATCTTGAGTTTATTTTTTGTATATGGTGTAAGTTGGTGGTCAAGTTTCATTTTTTTACATATAGCTGTCTAGATGTCTCAACACCATTTGTTGAAGAGGCTATTTTTACTCCATTTTCTGCTCCTGCACCTTTGTCAAATATTAATTGACCCTAGAGACATGGGTTTACTTTGGGGCTCTGTATTCTGTTCCATTGATTTATATGTCTATTCTTTTGCCAGTACCCTACTGTTTTGATTACAGTGGCCCTGAAATATGCTTTGATATCAGGTATTGGGATTCCACCTATTTTGTTCTTTTTCTCCAGACTGCTGAGGCAATTCGGGGTCATTTAT
The DNA here is from genome assembly GCA_004026765.1 of Micronycteris hirsuta. Lineage (NCBI taxonomy): Eukaryota > Metazoa > Chordata > Mammalia > Chiroptera > Phyllostomidae > Micronycteris > Micronycteris hirsuta. The sequence continues at coordinate 4,948 of PVJI01009296.1, forward strand.
GGTTCCATAAATTTTTGAAATGTTTGTTCCATATCTGTGAAATACATCATTGGTTTTTAATAGGGCTTTTGTTGACTCTATTAATTGCTTTGGGTAACATGGACATTTTGATTATCTTAATTCTTCTAATCCATGAATACGACACATGCTTCCATTTATTTGTGTCTTCCATTGATTCTTTCTTCAGTGTTGTGTAGTTTTCAGAGTACAGTCTTTTACTTCTTTGGTTAAATTTATTCTTAGGTACTTTACTTTTCTTGTTGCTACAGTAAGTGGATTTTTTACCTTACCTTCTTTTCTGATAGTCCATTGTTTGTGGACAAAACTATCATTGATTTCTGTATATTGACTCTGAATTAAGATGTTTTGCTAAAATCACTTATTAGGTTGAGTAGTTTTTTGTGGCATCTATAGGGTTTTCCATGTACACTATCATTCGTCTGCAAGCAATGACAGTTTTACTTCCTCCATTTCAACTTGGATGCCTTTTATCTTTTTCTTGTCTAATCGCTGTGGCTAGAACTTCCAATGCTATCTTGAATAGAAGTTTTTAAAGCAGTCATTTTTGACTTGTTCCTGATCTTATTGGAAAAGCTTTTAGATTTTGCCCACTGAATATGATGTTGGTTATAGGTTTCTCATATATAGCCTTTATTATGTTGATGTATGCTCCCTCTACTCCCACTATGCTGAGTGTTACCAGGAAGACAAACAATCCAATTAAAAAATGGGCAAAGGACTTGAATAGACACTTCTGCAAGGCAGACATAAAGAGGGCCCTGAGATATATGAAAGGATGTTCAGTATCAGTAGCTATCAAAGAGATGCAAATTAAAACCACAATAAGATACCACTTCACACCAGTAAGAATGGCCTCATAAGCTAATCAATAAATAAGTACTGGCAAGGTTGTGGAGAAAAGGGAACCCTAGTGAACTATTGATGGGAATGTACACTTGTGAAGCCACTGTGGAAAACAGTATGGAATTTCCTCAGAAAACTAAAAATGGAACTGTCTCTCAATCCCACTGCTGGTATTATACCCTCAGAACACCAATTGAAAAGAACCTATGCACCCCAAGTTCATAGAAGCACAATTTATGTTAGCCAAGTTCCAGAAACAGCCTATGTGTCCACCAGTAAATGAGTGGAACAAAAACTGTGGTACATTTATACAACACAGAGGAAAGAAAGAACTCCTACCCTTCACTACAGCATATATGGGCCTGGAGAGCATCATGCTAAGTGAAATAAGCCAGGAGGTGAAAGACAAATACCACATTATCTCACCCATAAGTGGAACCTAAACAACAATACAAACAAGTGAGCAAAATATAACCAGACTTGCCTGGCTGGTGTAGCTCAGTGGATTGAGTGCGGGCTGGGAACCAGAGGGTCCCGGTTCGATTCCCAGTCAGGGCACATGCCTGGGTTGCGAGCCAGGTCCCCAATGAGGGCCATGTGAGAGGCAACCATACATTACTCTTTCTCCCTCCCTTCTCCTCTCTCTGAAAATAAATAAATAAAATCTTTAAAAATATATATATATACAACCAGACTCATGGAAATAAAGAAAAAACTGACCGTAACAAGAATGGAAGTGGGAGAGGATAATGGGGGCGGGGGGGGAGAAGGGGAAGCATAGTCAAGGATGTATAAAGGACCCATGGACAAAGACAATGGGCAATGGGTTGGGGGGAGGAATGAATGTGGAAAGTTGGGGTGAATAAGGTAGGGGAAGTGATGTGGGGGAAATGGTGACAACTCCAATTGAATAACAATAATAATAACATAAAAAACATGTACATATATGATTATACCTCTAAATAAAAATACCAGACAAATAGTAATATAAAAGAATTATCTAATGTTTCTTGTCTTTGAAAAGACAATATAAGCATTTATAGCAGATGATATAACCTATGTAGGTTATACCTTTAAGTTTCATAGTTTCTCTAAAATATATTTTTTCTTTGTTGATTTCTCTTTGTTAATTTGTATTTTAACTTTGTTGATGTATTCCATCTGTACAGTGCTGACAAATATGACAGGAACAAACATGTGAGGAAAGTAAATATCAGTTACAATATTCTAGATGATTAAAATAGTCATAAAACAAGACAAAATACCGAAACACACAAAAGAGGAGAATTTATGTGGAAGGCAGTATATTTTTATATCATTGTGATAATGATAAATGATTTAACCTGGCTGTTTTGATTATAGTGGCCTTTTAATACAGTTTGATATCAAGTATTGTGATCCCTCTTACTCTGCTCTTCTTTCTCAAAATTGCAGCTGCTATTTGGGGTCATTTATGGTTCCATATAAATTTTGAAGTGTTTGTTCTATATCTGTGAAATATGCCATTGGTACTTTGATAGGGATTGCATTGAATCTATAAATTGCTTTGTGTAGTATGGACATTTTGATGATGTTAATTCTTCTAATCCATGAATACAGTATATGCTTCCATTTGTTTGTGTCTTCCTTAATTTCTTTCTTCAATATTGTGTAGTTTTCTGAGTACGGGTCTTTTACCTCCTTGGTTAGGTTTATTCCTAGGTATTTTATTTTTCTTGTTGCTATATCAAATGGGACTTTTTTCCTGATTTCTGTTTCTAATGTTTCATTGTTGGTATATAAAAATGCCTTTGATTTATGAATATTGACTTTGTATCCTGCTGTTTTGCCAAATTCTTTTATTAGTTTGAGCAGTTTTTTGGTGGAGTATATAGGATTTTTTATGTATATTATCATGTCATCTGCAAACAATGACAATTTTGCTTCCTCTTTTCCAATTTGGATGCCTTTTATTTCTTTTTCTTGTCTGATGGCTGTGGCTAGGACTTCCAATACTATGTTGAATAGAAGTGGTGAAAGTGGACAACCTTGTCTTGTTCTTGATCTTAGTGGGAAAGATTTTAGTATTTGCCCATTGAGTGTGATGTTGGCTGTCTTTTGACCCAGCAATTCCACTGCTAGGATTATATCCTAAGAATCCTGAAACACCAATCCAAAGGAACCTATTCACCCCAATGTTCATAGCAGCACAATTTACAATAGTCAAGTGCTGGAAGCAACCTAAGTGCCCATCAGTAAATGAATGGATCAAAAAACTATGGTACATTTACACAATTGAATTCTATGTAGCAGAAATAAAAAAGTAGCTCCTACACTTGAGACAGCATAGATGGACCTGGAGAGCATTATGCTAAGTGAAATAAGCCAGGTGGTGAAAGACAAATACCATATGATCTCACCTTTCACAGAAACCTAATCAACAAAATGAACAAACAAGCAAAATATAACCAAAGACATTGAAATTGAGAACAGACTGACAGTGACCAAAGGGGAGAGGGGAGGAGATTACTGGGGAAAGGAGTGAAGGATTTGCAGGAACAATTTTAAGGGACACATGGACAATAACAAAGGGGGTTGGGAACAGGGGAGGGAGGTGGAGAGGGCTGGGATGGTGGGAGGGGTGGGAAGGAAAGGCAGAAAACTGTACTTGAACAACAATAAAAATGTTAAAAAAAGAAAAAAGAGAAGAAGAATTATTTAACCTGGTAAAATGAAGAAAAAAGTACTTTTATCCGTAAGTTTTATCAATCACTGTAGTATTCAGCAACTCTTCACAAAACTCATATCACAAAAAAACTCCATACTAGGCATGGTAATACATTTCTCTCTTCAGGGTGGGTTATGAGAATAGAAAAAAAAAGAAATTATTGTATTCAACATTCAATTTATTCAACAAGACATTTTTAGGGAGTGTGTTATATGCCAGGTTCCACTCTGAGAGTTGTGAGCACAGCAGTAAATAAAACAATTTTGCCTCATGGCAGTTATAATCTAATGAAATGGTTATATCAACAATTAAATTGTTTTAACTTATATTTCTCATATTACTAGTACTGAGATCATTTAATTATTTTATATATCATCAAATTTGATTATAATTACTATTTCCTTTATTTTTCCTCAATATTTTGTCTTCTTGAGGACAGTTTCTCCCCTGTGGCCTATGAAATATCTAGCACATAGTAAGAATTCAATAAAGTATACTAAACAAGCAAAGTATTCAACTTTTATGTACCCAAATATCTTCAACTATAAAATTAGGGATAATGATAATAGTAATAGTAATAATAATAATACCACTGCTTATATGATTATGAAGAGTAACATATACTATCTTCATAAATCTTATAATTCAAGGCATAAGAAGCTCAATTTGTCAATTCTGTTTAAAACACATAAACTTTGTGATGATGAACTCTGTGCAAGAAATATATACTTTTGATATATCTTTTCAACTATCTCTTACGTGTGCTTCAGGGAGGGAAAAATAAGGTATTCACTTTCTCCCATCATTTAAAACAATTTAAATATAGCTTCCTTCATGATGGTCAAATTTTAGTCATATTCCCTTTCTTCTGTGAGTATTTATAAAATTTCTCCTAAATGCTCTTTTATATATTAAAGATATATTTTTAATGTTAATAACCATTCCAGGGATAATTTGTCTTTAATTAATTTTTTCTTCTGTACAGTAGTAAAATTCTTTGTGAAAGCAAACCACATTTCAGAGGGGAAAATGTGTTACTCTCAGAATTCATACATGATAAGAAATTCATTCCACAAGTTGAGTAAGACCTTTAAAAGACCTTTATCTACCTCATAGAATAAATTTGATATGCCTTACAGACCATTATGCGAACTCTCCCTCACTGTGCATGCAGATAGAGCCATCTCTTGAAAGTGCTAACACTATAATTTCCATTCAGATGATGAAATCGTAATAAAAACAGTTTATTATGCTACATTTGTATATGATTACATATTAGATTGTGGAAAGTTAACATTTATTTTTCTTCTTCTAAAAATCATTTTTCATATAATGAATCCAAGAAGCTTGAAAACATGTATAAACTAAAAAAAAAAAAAAAAAAATGGTTCCATAAAGCAGAATGTCCTGCTGGTGGTGCTGCTGAAACTGTTTAGGAGGTAAGCTGAATACTCATGTCCCTTTCTCACTTGTACAGATGTCCTATGTATTTTCCATAGTATAAGCATTCTTTAGTTATTACTAACTTAATGTTTGGATACAGATACTAATTAAAATGTGATTTGAATCCAATTTATTCATTTTCTTATTCAGTCATCTTTATAACAAATAGTTCTAAGACTTTAATAAATAAGAAAAAATATATTATAAAATTAACTGAAGTGGAATTTATATTCTCTGCCTGTTATAATGAGAGATTTAACAAGAGCTATGAAGTACTTGAATTTGTTGATATCAGACTTCTGATTAAGTAATACAGCTCTTTCTATGATGAAATTTCCAAAAACAATTTGGATAATATTTTTAAATATTTTAGAACTAAAATTGGATAGAAAACATGTTTAATACTTTAATTTTTAGAGATGAGGGAACTGATACAATTAAATAACATACCTATAATATTTCACATACGAGCAGATTTGAAGTTTAGAACCCAAGTGATTTTTCCCTATTTGAAATGGTTTTTACGCTGTTCTTTACCTGATCAAATTGCCTTATATTTAATTAAGAGTAACATCTAACTTCTTAGAAACGTTTATGTGCCAAACATCTGAAAGAATTGAGCATCTGAAATGCTGTTAAATTAAGAAAAATTACATAAGCTTACAGTCAGAGGAACATGTGATATTACATCGTGTGTGCATTAATGTCAATGAGAATTCAATACTTAGATCAAATGTACAATATGCAATGAAATGTTTAATAATTCTTCAGTGTCTAATTAAGTCTAAGAAGGGTACACTTATGAGTGACTCATTGTAATTTCATATTAAGTACAATATAATGAACTGATATAAATAGGATAACATTGAAGAGCCAGTGACTTAAGGTGATTGTCTGAAAGCAGGTTTCATGCTACCTCAAACTTTTAATATCAAGTTAGGCTTCTGTAAAAGGCAGAGAGAAAAGAAAGACTTTACTTTGTGCCACATGAAGTGGCGCTGGATATTCATGGGTTTTAAGTGATCAATATCTTTATCAGATCTGTGTAAATGTTGTGGGCAAGTACAATTAAATAGCAAATCCCTGGATCAGTTGGCTAAGCTAAATTTCAGCTCCAGAAGCAGATGATTTCATTGAAGGGCACTTGTTAGGGAATATAGGAAACAACTATAGAGGATAGATATTTTAACAACAATGTAAAGGTTAATAATGGAGTCTTTGGAGTCAGAGCACCTGGGTTCAAAACTCTGTCCAATCATTGTATGATCTTGTACAAGCCACTCAGCCTCTCTGGGAACCAATTTTCCCACATGTGAAACAAACTATTTCCTTCATAGGACTATTAATGAGTAATAAAATAAATGTTAAAAGCCTAGAAGAGTGCCTGGCTCATAGTAAGCATTCAATAAGTGTTAATAATTCTTATTCATGAAAAAGAATTTTCCAAGTAGAATTTAGGCAAGGTAATTCTTTAATACCACAAAATCTGTCCATTTGCATTAGAAGCTAAATTCCATAGAAATCATACTTACTGATAATTCTAATTTGCACAAGTTAAAGGAATATCAATTATGAACATAAATAAAAATAAGAAACACAAATGTAAAATTCTATTTGAGGCAAAAAAAAATGTCAGCTTATACTTTATGAATGGTAGGTACTACAACCATTTGGAGACAGTGTGTATGCATGTACTTTGCAATTAATTTATCAACAATGATTTTAGAACAGAGCCAGATCATTGTGAAGCATAAAGGAGAGTAAGAAGGGTTTACAACAGATAACAAGAAGGCTGGCAAAGGGGGATAAAATCGAGGGTGGGAGGTGGGGATGGCTATGGTCAGGGTGACTGGTGGGGAGAAAATGGAGACAACTGCACTTGAACATTAAAAAAAAGAAAAAAGAAAGGTGCGATTGTACTAATATAAACAATTTATGCAATTACCTGATGAGCTTTGTTATAAATCATTTTTTGTTTGTTTCATTTGTTTTTGAAAATTTAACTTTGTATAATTTCTTTTCTTTGCAAATATTTTGACTAAAGAAGATAATTCTCAACTTAAAAAGCAAAAAACAAGAAGGCTGACAATAGGTCTAGACCAGGACCAGAAGAGAAGCTCTGGCTAGTTCTGGTGAAAGATTCACTGGCGCCAGAAACATATGCATCTATTTATTGTTCTTCATACATTATTTATGGAGCTGTTGACTGTTAGTTAATAACATATAATTTATTCTATAGTTCAAAGTAAATTCTGCTCAGTTTACTGTCTTTACAAAATACAAATTAAAAAAAAAACACCAGATACTGGATAGGAAAGCTGTATTAATATTTCTTTCCTAGGAGATGCAGTTACTCTATTGATTTCCCAGCTGGGCAGGTTCTTGCAGTCACTGTCACAGAATACTGCCTGGAAAGGGCCAGTTCTGTTTGGATTACTGAGTCCTTAACTAATCTTCTGAATAACTCCTACAGGAATTTGTTGTAGAAATAAATTCCTTTCCTGAAAACCCAAAATTTTCCAAACTACAAAGTTATAGCTGAAAACTTAGTCACTATAGGGCATTTCTTAAAATGTCTCCCATGCTTTAGCATGTAATTGGGCTCATAGCTATCAAGTATGAATAGATGTCCCAGAAGAAACCGGTTGCTATGAAAGACAAAAACCTCATAGGAGAGCAGTATGTTTTTATTTTAAAAAATGAATTTCTATTCACTCCAATGTTCATAGCAGCACAATTCACAATAGCCAAGTGCTGGAAACAACCTAAGTGCCCATCTACAAATGAATGGATCAAGAAACTATGGTACATTTACACAGTGGCATTTCTATATATTTTTGACAATATATCTTTCCAAGGTGCAGGAATTCTCAGTTTATTACAGAGTATAAACGTGCTCCTTATAAGTGTCCTATTTTGTCTTTTATTTATTTCTCAGGTAGAAGAACTTCACAGGTTCTCTCTAGGCAGAGCTTCTGGTCACAACAATGAGCCCTTTTATGTCTTATAGCAGATCTATAGGCATAGCTGGGATACCAGTAATCCAATGAAAAATCTACAGTAATGTTTACATCATGTTTCAATGAACATCCCTTATATTTACACAATGTTTTACATTCTCTAAAGTTAGATTTAACAGCATTTTGACTGTAATATCAATTTCACTGATCATCAGATCCATGTATCTGTGCAAACTGCCTCCAACTGATGAACTGGTGAAATTTATTTTTATTATATGGGCATCTTTTTCAGAGCTGTTGCTCCAAATATTTCCAGGCAGTGGAGGACCAGTCTTTGTTCAATGATATTTCAGTAGTTGAGGTGCAGTTTGGAATAGCTAAACCTTCAAACAAGCTTATAGGTTTCTTGAGAGTTTTTATGATGTGGAGCACCTCCAAATAGAAACAGAGTTCACTAAATGAGATTGTTTACTGAGATTTGTGCAACTAGGATTTCAAAATTCAAGCTGAAATATTAAGGTAAAGTTTTTGTCTTCCAAATATACTTACATATATAACATGATCCAGAGACTTCTTTAAGTAACTCAGAAATTTGGGGGAAGGACCACATAGTGGATAAGATTGACTATAACCTGGAATGAAATTTGTCTACCTTCTAGTATGCAATGATTTATATATGTGTTATATATTTAGTGTGTTTATATTTGTATAAAAATCGCATATAAAATACATGAAGCTAGGAAAGTAAATTTTATTTCTGATATGGTATGGATTCCTTAGCTTTCAAATTCACATAATTCATGATCATGTTCTTCTTCCATATGTTTCATAGGTTATATTCTTTCTTTTTCTTTTTTTTATTTATTTATTGTTGTTCAAGTATAGGTGTCTCCATTTTCCCTCCACCACTTTCCCCTGCCACACCCACACTCACTTCCAAGGAATATGTATATCACAAATTATTTTCTTTAGTCACAGCTCTTAATATTTGATAATTTCCTCAGTCCTTTTTGTTGTCATTGGCTATAGTCTACTTCCGGCATACATTCTTTTTTAGTTTGATTTCTATGGTAGTTTATTTCTTCCCATCTATATTGAATTATGTCTGCTGTATTAATTTAATGCTTTAGGAGGAGTGTTTCTTTTTTTCTCCAGTCAGGAAAAAAGGTGCTCTATTTTATGTCTTTATTCCATCTCTCATCTACAGTGTTCTCTCTGCCACACTGAGGCATGAGGACTATTTTGTACTCTCTTGGACTGAAAAGTAACTTTCTTTTTGAGGTTTAAGTTGAAAACTGATTCCTCCTTTATGCAGCACTATGACACTTCTGTGTGATGCTGTTAAACACTCTCCCTGGTTGCAGTAGCTCAGAGGACAGCCTTTTAACCATTCCATGCCTACTATTGGGTAGAATAGATATTCACAGACATTACCCAATTTCACCCCCACAAGAGGTATGAACAGCAAGAAACACATTCAGCTCAATTAAATCAATTGCCTGAGGTCACATATGTAGTAAATTGCAGAACCAGGACTCAAACAAATGTCTTTGACTTTAAATCTCTTGACCGTTCCATTTTACCACATTGCTCTCTATTGAATTATTAATTCATCATGATATATGCATTGTAGTAGAAATAAAATGGAAAAGGAAATTGTTTACAATTTTGAAAACAAGACGGCTTACCTTGATGCTGATTAAAAATATAAAATTTTACAAATTATAATGCTCAGCTGCTTAGCTTTCTGATAAATTTGTTAGTATAGCAGAGTGGCATAGTTCTCACAATTAAATAATCTTATCTTGAACAAATATAATTAGACTAAATGGCAAGTAATATTGTGTATGTGGTGGGGTTGAAAGTGTTAATATTTTAAAATTTCTTTTTGGATTAAAAATTACTTTTGAAATAAAAATAGCATTACAATTTTATAAGTCAGTCAGTAAACTTTTAAAACTTATTTTAATGAACTGAAATACTCTCCAGCCCTCTGCTTATAAATAAACTCATCTAAGTGAAAAGTTATTGTTTAAGCCAATGATTGTTTTTCTGCTTAATATAAAACTTCATTGCTGATGAAAGTGTAAATGGACCTTGACATTTACTTCAAATTATTTTTTGTATTTTTGTTGCATTTAGTATTTGTATCAATTGTTTTAACTCTTTTAATGATTGACTCAGTCTGCAAAATGCATAATTCCTAATTCTTTCTATATAAAGCCATTATTTGTTCTCTTCCTCTCTCTCCCTCTTCTGACATGGCCTGTTTCTTCCCTCCCTTTCTCTTTTCTCTCACCTTCTCTTCATCTTCTTCCTTCCTTCCTTCCTTCCTTCCTTTTCTTCCTTCCTTCCTCCTTTCTATCCTTTCTTCCTTCCTACCTTCTATTCATCTTTTTTTTTTTAGATTTTATTTTATTTATTTTCAGAGAGAGGAGAAGGGAGGCAGAAAGAGCAATGTATGGTTGCCTCTCACATGGCCCTCACTGGGGACCTGGCCCACAACCCAGGCATGTGCCCTGACTGAGAATCGAACCGGGACCCTTTGGTTTCCAGCCCGTGCTCAATCCACTGAGCTACACCAGGGCAGATTTTCTTTTATTGCCATCTAATATTCTGTTGTATGAACGTACCACTCTGTCTTTATCCAATCATCTATTAATGGGAACTTGGGTTGCTTCCATGTCTTAGCTATTGTAAATAATGGTGCAATGAACATAGAGGTGCATATATTCCTTTGAATTAATGTTTTCGGTGTCTTTGACTATATACCCAGAAGTAGGATTGCTAGATTATAAGGCAGTTCCATTTTTAATTATTTGAGGAGCCTCTATAGTTTCTTCCACAATGGCTACATGAATTTGCATCCCCACCAACAGTGCACAAGACTTCCCTTTTCTCCACACTTTCCCCAATACTTATCGTTTGTTGATTTATGGATAGTATCCATTCTGGCAGGTGTGAAGTCATATATCATTGTGGTTTTAATTTTCATTTTTCTGATGATTACTGACATTGAAAAGACTTTCAAATGTCTATTGGCCATCTGTATGCTGTCTTTTGAAAAGTGTCTATTCAGGTCCTTTGCCCATTTTTTAATAAGATTATGTTTTTCTTAGTGTTCAGTGTTATGAGTTCTTTATAAATTATATTAACCATTTATCAGATGTATTATTGGTGAATATGTTCTCCCATTCAGTGGATTGTCTTTTTATTTTGTTGATGGTTTCCTTTGCTTCACAAAAAGTTTTTAAATTTGATGTAGTCCCATATGTTTATTTTTTCCTATTATTTCCTTTGCCCCAAGAGATATAGCAGGAAAAAAATATTACTATGAGAAATGTCTTAGATTTTGCTGCCTAAGTTTTCTTCCAGAAGTTTTATGGTTTTAAGACTTACATTTAAGTCTTTAATCCATTTTGAGTATATTCTTGTATATGATATAAGAAGGTGGTCAAGATTCATTTTTGCATATATTTGTCAAATTGTCACAGCACCATTTATTCAATAGAATGTCTTTACCCCATTGTATGTTTGTATCTCCTTTGTCAAATATTAATTGACCATATATTCTTGGGTTTATTTCTGGTCTCTCTATTCTATTCCATTGATCTATATTTCTATTTTTATTCCAGTATCATGCTATTTTGATTATTGTGAGCTTGCGGTATATTTTGATATCAGATAGTGTGATTCCTCCAACTTTGCTCTTCTTTCCCAGTATTTCTGTGGCTATTCAAGTTTTTTGTAGTTCCATATAAATTTTTAGAATATTTGTTTTAATTCTGTGAATACACCACTGATGTTTTGATAGAAATTGCCTTGAATCCATAGATTGCTTTGGGTAGTATAGACATTTTACCAATGTTAATTCTTCTTATATATGAGCGTGGTATATGCTTTCATTTCTTTGTGTGGTCTTTAGTTTCTTTAACCACTGTCATAATATTCCAAATATAGGCATTTATATCCTTGTGTAAGTGTATTCTTTGTTTTTTTTTTTTATGAAATTGTACATGGGATTATTTTTTTTTTCTTAGTTTACCTTTTTAATAGTTCATTATAGGTGTATTAAAGTAACACTGATTTTTGGAGATTTATTTTTATTCTGTTACTTTACTGAATTTATTTATCACTTCCGGCAGTTTTTTTGTAAACTATTTAGGGTTCTCCATATATAGTATCATGTCGTGTACAAATAATGACAATTTTACTTCTACCTTTTTGATTTGGATGTGTTTTATTTCTGCTTCATATCTGATTACTGTGGCTAGGACTTCCAGTACTATGTTGAATATAAGTGGTGAAAGTGGAGGACTTTGAAGATGGCAGCAAAGTAGGTGGACGCTGAATCCACTAGCTCATGCACCCACAACTGGGACACCTAGATGATCTTCTGAAGAACAGAGTGAACAGCCAATGGAGTCCCAGCTTATATGAAGTTTGGAAGCCAAAGGCTGCAGAGGATGTTTAAAAGCAGATGGTAAGGAGATCTAGTAGGCCTATGGGAAGGGCGCCAAGACTGCGGCCGCCACAGGAGCTCTGGAGGAGAGCTGGATCAGCAATTGTAACTTCAGAGCTCTCTCCCCTCCAGAGCAGGGACGCCAGTCTAGCACCAGGAGAGACCACGGTGCTTGAAGTCACTGGGGGTAAAGACAAAGTGGAAAACACAGAGACGATGTTCCCCAGATGGGACTGTAGTAGACGTACAGGACAGTACCAGAGAAATTGGGGAGCCAGGTGACACCTAGAGATGGGAAAAGAGTTGGGCCACGACTGTCCCTGATCCAGATAGTCCCTGGACCGGCCCGAGATTTGGGCTGTGTGAAAAGCCGGCACTTGTTAAAAACAGCTGGCAGTAGCAAAGGGGGATTTGCTAAAAAAAAAAAAAAAAAAAAACGACTATTAGCCTATGTGCAAACAACTTGTGTTCACTGAGGCCTGGCTAGTGAAGAGTAAGTAGGAGGGGCACTATTTGCTCCAAATCAGGATGCCTCACAGACTGATCGAAGTGGGGCAATAGGAGCTCAGAAAAGTAGCAGTTTCCACAGAGATTTAATTTAATAAGGGAATTAACTGCCCTATTAAAGGAACTTTGTACGTGTGCAACACCTAGACCCCCAAAGAGGGAGGAAGAGGGGTGTGAGTTGCTCCCATGTGGTGCAACTCACAGACTCAATCAAAGGGTGGCACAATGAGGTGGATTAAAGGAACTGTCTTGGTGCATATGGACAGTGGGGGCTGTGCACCGCTCTGAGGGCTTGGGCTGGAGGCTGGACACCTGTGAATATTAAGCCTAGACCGAGCCCCCAACGCAGAACCAAAGGAAAGAAAAAAATGAAAACCAGCCCCCCTCTGCCTGCAGCATCCAGGAAGACCAGCAGAACCTACTTGGTGGGTATAAAGCCAGCAGGAGACTTTTTTCCCCAAGTCTGAGACAATAAGACCTGGAGATGTGAAAGGACCAAAGACAGATCCAGAGAGAGATCAGAAGGCTGATGCCAAAAACTGAGACACATTTCACTTTGCTATCCTAGAGAACTTGCATTTTTGTTTTATTTTTTATTTTTATTGTTATTTTTATTTGTTTTATTTTTTATTTTTCTGTTTAGTTTGTTTTGTTTCTTAGTTTGATTTCATTGTCTGACTGTTTTTCTTTGTTCTCCCTTTTATATTGCATTTTAATTTATCTTCATTCACTTCATTTCACTTGTATTCCCATAACACATTACTCTCGGTCTTTTGCTTTTTCTTATTTTTATTCAGATCATATATTTCTTGTCATATTATTGTTTTGCAATTCCCACACAGCACTTTTCACTGGTCTTGGCCCACTTCACTATCTTCCTGAGCTTTATTACTGTTGTGGTTGACTACGTTCTCTCTCATGCCAAGTTTCTATCCATTCCTCTCACTATATGTCACCATCTAACCTCATATAAGTACTCTGCTTTCCGGAGTCAGCTCACATTCTTTTTCCCCTCTAATAAATGCATAATCCCTTTTTTACCTTTAATAAAAAGTGGCTAGTTGAGTGAAATATCATGGTTATTGCTGTATTACCACAAAAGATCTCCTATCTGTTATCTACTTGTTGATACTTTAAATCCCATAGAGTACACTCCCACTATCATAATCTGTTTTGCCTTCACCCTGCCCCTGATCACACACAAGAGAAGGTGGGAGTCGTGAATACCAGTAACCCACTGGAGGAGAAAACCCACCAACAAAGGAGCCACCAACAGGTAAAACCCAAGTATAACAAGAGCCCAGACAAAATGGAAAAAGAACAGCCCTAGATCATCCAGACAAAGAGATCAAAGAGACAAAACCACTGAGTCCCACAAAACTGCTACCATAGAAAGTCATCCTACAAAGACAGCTTGCAAAGCAGAGCACCAGGAATCATAGAAACAAACAAAAGACTCACCTAAAATAGGGAGACAAAGAAAGAAACTGAAATCAAAAGAAATGGAATATTTGCCAGTAAAACAGCAAAATGAAATGGAGGAAAGCAAACTATCAGATATAGAATTCAAAAGAATGGTTGTAAGGATGCTCAAGGAACTCACAGACAACCACAAGGAACTGAGTGAGAACTACAACAGTAAGAAAAATTAAATAGAAACTATAAATAAGAACTAGAAAGAAATGAAGAATACAATTTCTGAAATAAAAATCACACTAGAAGGAATTATAAGCAGGCTTGACAGGGCAGAGGACCAAATTAGTAGTGAAATGGAAGATAAGGTAGACGAAAATACCCAGGGAGAGAACCTGCATGAAAAAAGACTAAAAAAATAAGAAGATAGCTTAAGGGAACTGCAAGACATGAGGCACAACGATATTCAAATCATGCAAGGTATAGATACCATGTCTGAAAAACTAGTGACAGAAAACTTTCCGAATTTGGAGAGGGGGAAAAAAAATACAAGTTGAGGAAGTATAGAGATTCCCAATCAAGATGAAACCAAAGAGGGCTACTCCCAGATACATTGTAATGAGAATGCCAAGTTTTAAAGAAAAAGAATCTTAAAAGCAGCAAGGGACAAACAAGAAGTAACAAACAAAGAGCTCTGATAAGGCTAGAAGCTGATTTCTCCACAGAAATGTTACAAGCCAAAAAGGAATGGAAAAAAAATATTCCAAGTAAAGGACTGCAACCAAGACTACTCTACCCACAAGGCTCTCAATTAAAGGCCCAATAAGGAGCTTCCCAGACAAAAGAAGGCTCAAAGAATATACCTTCACCAAACTAAAGGGATTGCTATAAGGGATTGCTATAAGAAGAGGAAAAAAAGAGTTTGAGAGAGGGGAACACGGGTATGAAGAGGAAAAATGAATGCATACCTATCAATAATAACCTTAAATATTAATGGATTAAATGTTCCAATCAAAAGTTATAGGGTACCTGAATGGATATGAAAACAGGACCCACACTTATGCTGCCTACAAGAGACCGACCTCAGAAAAAAAGATCTACACAGACTGAAAGTGAAGGGCTAGAAACAAATATTTCAAACAAATGGACAGGAAAAAGAAGTTGTGGTAGCAATACTTATATCAGAAAAAAATAGACTTTGAAACAAAGGCAATACAAAGAGACACTGAAGGACACTTCATAATAATCAGGGGAAAAATCCATCAAAATACATAAAAATTATAAACATATATGCACCCAACATAGCACCCAAATTTTTAAGGAACCTCTTGGAGGACTATAAGAAAGATATAGACATCAACACACTTATAGTAGGGGATTTTCACACCCCACTGTTAAAAATGGATAGATCTTCCTAACAAAATAGCAACAAGAATATTGTAACATTGAACAACACCCTAGATCAAACGGATTTAACTGATAAATATAAAGAATCTTTCATCCCAAAGAAGCAAAATAGATATTTTTTACAAATGCACATGGAATATTTTCAAAGAAAGACCACATAATAGGACACAAAATAGACCTCAACAAATTCAAGAAAATTGAAATCATAGCAAGCATTTTCTCTGACCACAAGGGACTGAAACTAGAAACCAACCTCAAGGAAAGAAAACCTCAAAAACATTCAAATTCATGGAGATTGAATAGCATACTATTAAAAATGGATTGTTTAAGAATGAGATCAAGGAGGAAATCACAAAGTTTCTGGAAACAAATGAAAATGAATTCACAACAACTCAATACTTACGGGACACAGCGAAGGCAGTTCAGGGAGGAAAGTTCATAGCTATACAGACCTACTCCAAAAAGATAGAAATATTTCAAATAAACAACCTAACCCTACACCTACAAGAACTTGAAGAACAACAACAATAAAAGCTCCAAGCAAGTAGAAGGAAGGACATAATCAAGATAAGAGCAAGAATTAAATGACATAGAGACTAAAACAAAAATCCAAAAAAATCATTAAATCCAAGAGCTGGTTCTTTGAAAAGATAAACACAATCAACAAGCCTTTAAGCAGAGCCATCATGAAAAAAAGAGAGAGTACTCAAATAAACAAATCAGAAATGAAAGAGGACAGATCAAAACAGATACTACACAGATACCAAGGATTGTAAGAAAATACTATGAATATGCCAAGAAATTTGAAAACCAGGGTGAAACAGACAAATTTCTTGAAAAATATAATTTCTAAAATTGAATGAAGAAGAAGCAGAAATCCTGAATAGACCAACAACAGATGATGAAATGGAAGCAGTAATTAAAAAACTCCTGGCACACAAAAGCCCTGTACTGGATGGTTTCATAGGAAAATTTTATAAAACCTTTATGGAAGAGCTAACCCTTATCCTTCTCAGACTATTCCAAAAAATCCAAGATGAGGGAAAACTCCAAAACTCTTTCTATGAAGACAGCACCATCTTAATTCCAAACCAGAAAAGACACAACAAAGAAAGGAAACTACAGGCCATATATCTGATAAACATAGATGCTAGAACCACATCCAGCAATACATTAAAAAGATATACACCATGATCAAGTGGGATTCTTCCCAAGGATGCAAGGATGATACAACATTCACAAATCAATAAACATAACACATCACATAACATAAAAGACAAAAATCACATGATCATATACATAGATGCGGAAAGAGTACTTGATAAGGCACAGAACTTGTTTATAATAAGGACACTCAGCAAAGTGGAAGTAGGGGAAGCATTCCTCAAGATGATAAAGGCCATATATGGGAAACCTGAAGCCAACATCATACTCAATGGGTAAAAACTAAAAGCTTTCCCACTAAGGTCAGGAACAAGATAAGGATGTCCACTTTCACCACTTCTATTGACTATAGTATTGGAAGTCTTAGCCACAGTGATCAGACAGGAAAGAGAAATAAAAGGCATTCAAATTGGAAAGGAGGAAATAAAACTGTTGCTGTTTGCAGATGATATGATAGTGTACACAGAAGACCCTATAGACCCCCAAAGAAAAACCTACTTGACCTAATAAGTGAATTTGACAACACAGCATGATTTAAAGTCAATATTCAGAAATCAAAGACATTTTCTATACACCAACAGTGAAAGATCAGAATCAGGGGAAAAAAATCCATTTGCTTTAGCAACAAGAAAAATACCTAGGAATAAACCTTACGAAGGATATGAAAGACCTGTACTCAGAAAACTATACAACCCTGAAGAAATAAATTAAGGAAGTCACAAATTAATGGAAGCAGGTACCATGTTAATGGATTGGAAGAATCAACTTCATCAAAATAATATTACTCAAAGCAATTTATAGATTCAATGCAATCCCTATTTAAAACATCAATGCCATATTTCACAGATACAAAATTTCAAAAACTTACATGGAATCATAAATGACCCTGAATAACCATAGCAATTTTGAGAAAAAAGAACAAAGTTGGAGGGATCACAACACCTGATATCAAAATATATCATAAGGCTACAATAATCAAAAGAGTCTGGTACTGGCATAAGAACAGACACCTAGGCCAATGGAACAGAATACAGAGCCCAGAAATAAACCCAAGTCTTTATGGTCCATTAATATTCAACAAAGGGAGCAGCAGCATAAAATGGAGTAAAAAGAGCCTCTTCAACAAATGGTGTTGGGAGTTCTGGTGAGCTACATGCAAAAAATTGAAACTCAACCACCAACTTACATCATACACAAAAATAAATTCAAGGTGGATAAAAGACTTAAATATAAATTGTGAGACCGTAGAAGTCTTAGAGGAGAACATAGTCAGGAAAATCTCAGATATTCCATGCAGCTATATTTTCCCCCTATGTCCCCTAGAGCAAGGAACATAAAGGTAAGAATAAACAAATGGTCCCTCATCAAAATTAAAGGCTTCTGCATGGTTAAAGAAAACAGTAGTAAAATGAAAAGGGAAAAAAAAAACATATGGGAAAACACATTTGCAAATGATACCTCAGATAAGGGTTTTATCTCCAAAATATATAAAAAACTCACATGACTCAACTGCAGGGAGACGAACAACCCAATTGAAAAATGGGCAAAGGACCTGAACACACACTTCTCCAAGGAGTACGAACAGTGGTTCCAGAGATATATGAAAGTATGCTCATCATCACTAGCCATTAAAGAGATGCAAATTAAAACCACAATGAGATATTACTTCACACTGGTCAGAATGGCCATCATAAGCAAATCAACCAATAACAAGTGTTAGAGAGGTTGTGGAAAAAAGGGAACCCTAGTGCACTGTTGGTGAGAGTGCAGACTGGTGCAGCCACTGTGGAAAACAGTATGGAATTTCCTTAGAAAACAAAAAATGCAACTGACTTTTGACCCAGCAATACCACTTTTGGGATTATACCCTAATATTCCTAAAATGCCAATTCAAAAGAAACTATACACCACAATGTTCATAGCAGCACAATTTATAATACCCAAGTGCTGGAAGCAATCTATGTGCCCACCAGTAAATAAGTGGATCAAAAAGATATGGTACATTTACACAATGAAATACTATGCAGCAGAAAGAAAGATGGATCTCCTACCCTTGGCAACAGCATGGTTGGAACTGGAGAGCATTATGCTAAGTGAAATAAGCCAGGGAGTGAAGGTCAAATAGCATATTATTTTATCTATATGTGCAACCTAGTCAAGAAAACAAATAAGCAAGCAAAATATAACCAGAAATATTGAAATAAAGAACAAGCTGACAGTAACCAGAGGGATAAGGGAAGAGGGGAAAAGGATAATGAGGATAAATAGGGGGAAGTGCCATCAAGGAACATGTGTGAAGGACACATAGACAAAGCAAAAGGGGGTAAGTTTGAGGTTGGGAGGTGGTGATGGATGATGCATGGGGGTATAGCAGGGGGAAAATGGATACAACTGTACTTGAACAACAATAAATAAAAAACTTTAAAAAGTACATAGAAAAAGCATTTTATTTTTTCCACACATAATTCATTACATTTTAAATTATACTTAAGAACATTAATTAGTATAACTAATTGTGACCTAAATCTAGCCTAATGGAGGTGGTGTATTCACACATTTTCTACCACCTGACCAGCCTCAATAACCTTACTGCTGCCATCAAAATATGACAAGACCATAATCATTGTTCTAGAATATCTTCATTAAAAATATTCTTATCAAATATACTGTCAGAGTAAGGATTCAATTTACTGTGTAGTTAACCTTCAATTAATTTTGGAAAGAGAGTACATTTTAATCACTCTTCAACTGTTAAAATAATGTCAAATTTGGTAAATTTCTTCTTGTAATTATATAAAAACAATGGCAAGTGTCTTTTAGATAATTATATCTAATCAATTATAATAAAATCTATTTTAAATCTACTAAAAATATTTCAAAATACCAAAATTCTATTCACTCACTTACATCACCTGTATTAGGAAATAAAATATAGGGTATGACATTCTCAGAAAATTGAAACTTTATTAACAAGGGTAATAAATTAATGATGTTTAAGAAGATGTAATTTTTCTTTCAAAAGAGAGGGTAGACAGGTTAAACTGGATTCAGATTTTTTCTTGCAAACTATGATACCTCAAATTACCCTTTATTTTGTTTAATTATGATACTTCCTTATTCTAGTAGTGCTTTACTTCCATGAAACTGTCTTTAAGGGAACATTCTACACCACACTTTAATGTCAGCATTGCTCCTGTGTTGTAAAGATAAGTGGGATGCTTAAGCATGTTTGGACTTTCCATGCAAACATAAAATATATGCAGTGTTTTCCCTATTAATTTTGTAGTTCTTTGGGAAATATTTTTACATACAAAGTTAGCATTTCCACATCTATTTTCTTCCTTTCTACAAAATTATATCCAGGAATCCAGAAAAGCTTCTTCCATGAAGTGCAGTGGAGTCTTTTTTTTTTATAGTTTTAAATTCAACAGTGGCTTGTACAAAATAGGTTTTCAATAAGTTTTTCTTAGATAAATAGACATACCCTAAAATGTCCCATAGTGTGATATTCAGTGTTATTGTAAGAATGGTTGTGCAACTAATTCTGAGTTATTTGCTCATGAAAGAATTCTGGAGTTTCAATAATAGAGCAAGACAGGCAATTATAATACCTATGATTAAATTTAACTTTTAAATTTATTTTGTGATTGTACTTATGCAAAGTCAAATAAGGCAGGTGGTGAAAGACAAATACTGTATGATCTCACTTGTAAGTAGAACTTAATCAACAAAACAAACAAGCAAACAAAGTATAACCAGAAACATTGAAATAAAGAACAAACTGACAGTAATTAGAGTAGAGGAGGGAGGGGGATAACAGGACAAAGAAGGGGAAGGGTCTTCAAGGAACATGTAAAAAGGACACATGGACAAAGTCAAAGGGGGTTAGGATAGAGGGTGGGAGGTAGGGATGGGTGGGGCAGAGGTGAGTGGTAGGAGGAAAGTGGAGACAACTGTACTTGAACAATAGAAAGAAAGAAAGAAAGAAAGAAAGAAAGAAAGAAAGAAAGAAAGAAAGAAAGAAAGAAAGAAAGAAAGAAAGAAAGAAAGAGAAAGAAAGAAAGAGAAAGAAAGATAGAAAGAAGTAAATTTATTTATTTTGTGAGATTTTTATCCCTGGTATATCCATATTCTTCATCATCTTTAAAAGGCTCTAGGCTAATGTTAGACCTGGGCCAGAGATGGCAAATTAGATTTGTCTTAAGTGCTACGTGAATCAATGTGTGGTGCTTGTCTCAATACTAAGATAAGTGCTCATTAGGGGTAAGGTAAGTAGTGATGTCCACCATGGAGGCTGATAGGGAATGTTAATATGGTATTTACCATTCTTGATATAGGGAATATTTTATAACATTGAATTTTTTACATTTTACAATTGTTTTGTCCTTTGATGGCACTCTTCTCTATTATCCAGTATTTTTATATTCACTCGCTATTTCCTCTTCAAAGTCTACTGTAAGGAAAACTCAAGAGTGAAATCAATAACAATAATAATTATCCTTTTGAGTGTGTACTTTATGCTATGCACTGTGTTAGGTGCCTTCCATATGTTTATGTAACACCCAGTAAAATGGCTATGGAGTAAGAATTATTCCTCACTTACAGAAAAAGGTTAAAATACTTATAATTTCAGAACTATTAAGTAACCAGTTAAGAATCCCAGCCCATTTTCTGTTTCCAAAGCCTGTGATCATGATCACAATTACCAAGAGAATTAAATGACGTTGAACCTCTGACATAGGAATATCAATATAGATCAAGGTTATGAGTAGAGAGGTCAATACTAATAATGAAATCTCACTTATTTTCTAGAAAATGAATATTTATGTTTTCTGTAGTTTTTCACATTTCTCTTAATCAAAGTTAAACTATACAGAATAGCAGTTCTTCAGTTAATAGAATCAAAGGACTTTGCACATGGAGTGACCTAAGAGATCATTCTCTTCTACATCCTTATTTTTGGTATGAAATGATAGGACTTTGAAACTGATACATTGACTTTCTCTGATTCACAAGAAAAATTAAGTAAAGAAGTAAGACTAGTACCAGATAGTCTGACTCTAAATCTTGTATTCTTTCTATCATCTCAGTCCTCTTTTCCTAATCACATGTTAAATAATGCCAGAAAGGAATCCCATGATGAAGATAGAACAACAGGTCTAATATTAAAATTATCTCATGGGTTAAAAAAAAGAAAGGAAAGGCTAAAGACAATAAGAAATGAAAGCAAACAACAAAAAAGACAAAACTAAGTAGTAGCTTAAAACAAAAAAACACAACTATCTGACTGTAGCCTTAGCAGATGAAAAAAATTCTTACAGTACTCATCATCTAAAATTAAAACAATCTTTATTTTTAAGTACAGTTTATTGATTATGCTATTATTTTTGTCCCATTTTATCTCCCTTTTATGCCCCTCTAATCTACATCTCCCTTTCCACCAGCATTCCTTCCCTTGGTTCATGTCCATGGGTTGTACATCTAAGTTCTTTAGCTTCTCCATTTCCTATAATATTCTTAACCTTCCCCTGTCTACTTTGTACCTATCAGTTATGCTTCTTATCAGTTATGCTTTTTCCATATTCTTCCTCTTCCCCCTCCCAGTTTATAACCTTCCATGTAATCTCCATTTCTGAGATTCTGTTCTGGTTCTAGTTGTTTGCTTAGTTTGTTGTTGTTTATGTTTTTTTTTTTTTAGGTTAAGTTGTTGATAGTTGTGAGTTTGTTATCATTTTAATGTTCGTAGTTTTTATCTTCTTTTCCTTAAATAAGTGTCTTTAACATTTCATATAATAGGACTGGGTGATGATGAACTCCTTTAACTACCTTTTCTGGGAAGCACTTTATCTGCCCTTCCATTCTAAATGATAGCTTTGCTGGATAGAGTAATCTAGACTTGTCTTTCATGACTTTGAATACTTCTTTTCAATCCCTTTTTTCCTGTAAGTTTTATTTTGAGAAATCAGCTGACAGTCTTATGGGCACTCCTTTGTGGGTAACTGTCTCCTTTTATCTTGCTGCTTTTAACATTCTCTTCTCATCTTTAATCTTGGATAATTTAATTATGATGTTTCTTGTTGTGTTCCTCTTTGGGTTAAATTTCTTTGGAATTTTTTGAGCTTCCTGGACTTCCTGTAAGTCTATTTCCATTGCTGTATTGGGAAATTTTTCATTATTTTTTCAAATGAGTTTTCAATTTCTTGCTCTTCCTTTTCTCTTTCTAGCACCCCTGTGATTTGGATGTTGGAATGTTTAAAGTTGTCCCAGAGATTCCTAAGCCTCTCTTCATTTTTTTAAATTCTTGTTCCTTCATTCTGTCCTGGTTGAATGTTTATTTCTCTCTTCTGTTCCAAATCATTGATTTGAGCCTGATTTCCTCCTTCACTGCTGGTTCTCTGTATGTTTTTCTTTATTTAACTTTGCATAGCCTTCACTTCTTCCTCTATTTTTCTGTCTGTACTCAATTATTTCTGTGAACATCCTGGTTACCACTGTTTTGAATTCTTCATCTGATAAATTGGCTATCTCCTTGTTGCTTAGTTCTTTTTTGTGGAGTTTTGATTTGTTCTTTCATTTGGACCATACATTTTTATATTGATGTACCTGTTAAGTTGTAAGGGGTGGGGCCGCAGGTTTTCACCAGGATGGGGCAACCCCCTTTGCTGCACTGTGGCATTGTGTGTGGAAGAGGGGTCAGAGAGGGAACAATGCCTCTTGCTAGGCTCTTTCCACACTTTCAGTCACTTTCCCAACTGCCCTCAAGCAAATTGAGACTTTCTGGTGGTGATTTCTGGGTGGGTGGGTTTGTGTATGTTCTAGGACTCTATGATTCTCTCCAATGAACTCTCCTGTGAGGCTGAGAGTTTCTTCCACATTACAGCCCCCACAGGGTTTTTACAATCAGAGATTTTGAGGCTTTAGGTTCCCATTCTGGAACCCTGGGTTGTGTGGTGTGTCTTACTCTCCTGTTGGTCCTCCTGGCTTATCCACATGTGAATGTAGGACCACCTGGTCCTCTAGCCTCCATCTCACCTGCCTGGTCCATCACTTTGTCATACTTCTTCTCCACCCTGGTTGCCCATTTCCACCCCTTCACAAGTCTGGATGAATATTTCTTCTTTAACTCCTTGGTTGTCAGACTTCCATACAATTCAATTTTCTGGCAGTTCTGGTTTCTTTTGTTTTTCAATTTGCTATTGTCCTTCTTTCGATGTGCAAGGAAGCAAAGCGTAACTACCCATGCCTCCACCTTAGCCAGAAGAGACAAAGATCTTTACAGTATAGAGTTTTATTACTCACTTACCAACAGGTACTTCATATTTTAAATAAAGAAACAAAATAAATTATAATCATTCTCTCTCAAGTATAGACCTACTATAATTTGCTTCAGGTGACTCTTAACTCTGATAGCAGATATCCTAAAAGTTTATTCAAGTTGAGATCAGTGGATGTATTTGCTAAAATAGTCCCACAATCCAGTAGGGAGTCACCTTGATCACTGACAATCCCAGGAGTGTGACAATAGCACTTCTGGCTATTGGACAGAGCCCTTATAATCTTGAGATGTTATAGTAGCTCCTGAATCATGAATCAGGGATTCAGGTTTAGATATTGAAATAAACCCAGGGCTCGACAGTGCCTGAAACATTTACGAAAATCTGATTCTTAGGATTTTAATATAATAACCAAATGGACTTCCCTTTTTAACTGTCAATAGGAAGATGAATTGCCAAACTGCTCTCTTGCTTGTTTGAAGAAAAGAACTTCATAACATATCACAGAATTCCACTGGGTTAGAAACTCTTATAAATAGCCCATTTTAATATTAGGCTTAATTCTGGGTTAAAAATTCATAAAAATATAATATAACTAGTTTATCTACCATCTTCTCTCTTTTATACCTGCTGCTCACAGATGCATAACTCAGTCCTTGGAAATGACTAATCATAGGTGTGTTTTGACTGGCAAAAAGTAACAAACATTTGTAAAATTCAATGATCAGTTAGGAGAAGCTAAACCAATCATAAATATTAGTCTTTTTAGTCATAAACTGTAAACAGTAAGAAAATTTTCACTTCTTGCACAACTACAGAATCAAAATTTTTCTCTTAGAATTAACAAAAGAATTATTTCCAGTTTTAGTCAAGAACTATACATCTCAGTAGTGAAGTGTCAGATTAGTGGGAAAAGACCTCCCCTCAGGTGGGAAATTCTGTATTAAGTTGATATTTAGTGACACTTAGGTACCCATGTTGATAAATCTGAAGAGGCTACTTCTCAACTGAAAAATTAAGGGTTAAATGAATAGAAAAAAATTATAACTACAACTGAGATTTTTTTCAGAAGATAAAACAAAATCAACATGTTCAGCAATATCTATATAACATGGTAATATTAAAGCGTATAATGATTTCTTGGTTAGTCAATATTTAAAAACTTATTGTAGCATAAAAATAAACTTAGGAATGAATGTTCCAAAAAAGTTAAAATATCAGTTTGGAAATCAGAAAAAAATGTTTTTGTGGGATCTCATTAATCTTAGCTTCTGAGAGGCAAAAAATAATGTACTATAAATAATCATTTTACAAATTAACCATTATCTTGGCACCAGATCCTGATTTAATGTCTTAAATAAGAGAATTCACATAGCTTCTAAATAAGTTCAACTACAATGGGAGTATTTTCACATCAGGCATTTTAATTGTTGTTCAAGTACAGTTATCTCCATTTTCCCTCTACAGTCTCTCCCCCCCGCCCACAGCCATCCCCACTCCTCTTGATCCTACCCCTCTTTGGTTTTGTCCATGTGTCCTTTATACATGTTCCTAAAAACCCTTCCCCTTTCTCCCTCCGTTATCCCCTCCCACCTCCCCTCTGGTTACCGTCAGTATGTTCTTTCATAGCTTAGAAAAAGCTTCCCTCCACCTGATCAGTTAGGGCTGTCTCTTCTTTTATATCAGGAAATGTTTATAGATTAATTAAGTTGAGAGCAGGTTAGACATTATTTTATCTTGTTTTCTTGACCATTTGTAATGAAGAAAGTCTTAACTCTTTGGTAACTAGTCATTGACATATTTAATAGATTTAAATAAATCTTTTAGGCTTTTTCTTTCTTAAAATAAAAATAAAGCACTTTTTCCCTGGTTGGTGTAGCTCAGTGGATTGAGCACAGGCCTGCAAACCAAAGGGTTGCCAGTTCGATCCCAATTAGGGCACATGTCTGAGTTGTGGGCCTGGTCACCAGGAGGGGGCGCACAAGGGACAACCGCACGTTGATGTTTCTCTCCCTCACTTTCTCCTTCCCTTCCTCTCTGTAAAAATAAATAAATAAAATGTTTTTAAAAAGATCTTTCTTTACTAAATTCTATATTCATCAAATGACTTGAGCGCACAATGGTATAATTTAATGGCATCATTCTGAAGACAAATATATTATTTCTTTTTTGCCATAATTAACATAGAGTTCCTCTGTAAACCTTATACCAAATTGATGTTCATTTATCACAGTAGTACTTGTACACACATAATAACTATGCCTCTAAATGGTACAATGAGTTTAATTCTAGTATAAAAGCCCAACAGCGAATAGCAAAACCTTTCTTAAGGGATTTTGAGACATGGTTAAAAAGTAAAAAAAACTACATTGGGATTTTGTTCGCTGGTAGGAAAAGAAGCCTTTCAGCTATCACAAGTGATGTCAGAAAGACATTTCTGTGAACAGAGAACACAGCAGGATTTACTTACAAGTTGTTAGGGGCAGGGTGGTTGAAGCTCTTCCCTGTGGTATTCATTCATTTCTTGAGTGTTACAATTATTTGCTTCAGCCAACAGGATCTGAAATGCATACAAAAAGCATATAAGTATTTGAATTTTCAATGAGAATCTCAATCCTAATTAACTATAAATCAGTAAACCTGGGTAACCTGAAGTGGTTTAAAATAAGAACTGTAAATGAAAAGCTACATGTGCCCCTAAATCTGAAGAATTTCTTAGTTCAAACTTCCAAATCACTACATGCAACTTCTCTGACTTCAATGATTATACCTTCCTGAAGGATAGGTAAGGGCAGGTAAGTTGAGCCTAATATGAGACAGTGTCATCAGAGAATGTATTTCTGTTGTTGTTTTTCATGCAGCCAAAGCCATATAGAGATATCAGTGGGAGGAGACTTCTAGTTCTGTTATCTGAGAATGTGGAATGGAACAAGATTAGAACTAATGCTCTCCTTATTACCTGGATTAAATCCTGGAGTGTTAGACCTAGAATGAGTGGTGTTTCTTTTGCAATTTCTTTGTGCCAATCTTAAAAGACTTAACCCATATTACTTCATCAAGTTATTAGTATGCTTATATTATCTGGCCTTGTAAGAAAAAGTACTTTAAGGAGAATGGTAATGACCTATACTTCTTTGTATATTTATAGTATTGCCAATTGCTGGTCATCGCAAATGGTATATGCCCAAAAATATTCTATTGCTTTTAAAAAGAGATAGGTAAGTTATACTACCAATGAAAGACAAGAGGGAAGAGTTCTCAAATATTATACCAGGATAGACTCTTGTAAACATTTATAAAGTTTCCTTTTTTTGCTATTTATCCCCTAAATGTGTTTCCTATTAGAATTGCTAGTTTCATTTATTTTGTTTCTGCACATCTCAAGTCAAAGGTAAGTTGACACTGGCAAATGAATAATCAAATAGATGTGTCTACTGCAAAGCATAACACCTGGATTTCCAAAGATATATTCACCTCTCTTTGAACTGAAAGATAGTCATCAAGGATATACTATAAAGACTGGTTTCCCAAAATAGGACTGTGTGAGCATTCAGGAAGATTATGAATTCCAGACCTCATTTGTCCCAGTTCATCTTCTGTAAGAGTTACATTTTTAACCAAGTCAGATGCTGTATTTGAGCATTTTCCTATTTTCAATTAAATAAAAATTTAATCCTATGTAGAGTTTAAATAAGGTCTGATAATCTATATTACAATGTTTACATGAAACTGAGGAGTTAAATAAAACCACTGAGTATGATTTGGCTCTATACAATCTTAACATGAATCTCCTTTTCTCAAAATAGAAAGTTTTTTGATATTTCATAAACATCATATATTACAATACACTCTTCTTTCTCCCTTTGAAAAATAGCTCATTGAAGAGAAGATTGATCATTTAGAATCTTTCTTTTTTCTTTCTCTCTGTTCCTTTCCAGTGACTTGACTGAATTTATTGTGAAACAAAACTACATACTATAGACAAGTGATGGGGAAGTCTACAAGTCTTCACTTTCTGACATCTTTCTGAGAGAAAAAATATGATAATAATTGTTTGGTACCTTTTGATGATAGGGTAGTGTAGATAGATTGATGTTGTACTTAGTAAGGTGTTAGTTGCCTTAAAAATTATTTGTCTTTATACTATGTAATCTCTTGACTAAAATATCTCATTTTCTTACTTAACCTTTAATGTTTTATTTTAACAAACTATCTTAATTAATAAATTCACTTTATAAATCTTTTATTCAAGAAACAATTTCTGAGGACTATGTAGCAGAGTGTTGTAAATATTTTTAGTAATGTAGATTAAGTGAAAACACTTGCTAAATATTTTTATAATGTGCCTTAGTCTGTTTAGACTGCCATAACAATGCCATAGATTGGGTGATTTAAATTAAAAAAAAAAATTTCCCACAGCTCTGGAGGCTGGAGATCCAAGATTAGGACTGCAGGAGCCACTTTATCATTATATGGCCTTCCCTTAGTGCATGCACATGGAGAGAAACAGAGAGAGAGAGAGAGAGAGAGCGCTTTCTTCCTCTTATTATAAGGCAAACCAATCCTACTGAATTAGGACCCAACCTAAAAACCTCATTTAACTTGAATCATCTCCAAAAAGTGCTATTTCCAAACACAGTAATATTGGGATAGTCAGACTTCAGTATATAAATTTGGGAACAACTCAGTCTGTAGCATAATGATTTCTGTACATTTCTAATTTGCATTCTGCTAACGACATGTTTTTTTCATTACTGCTTGATTGATCAACTAAATAATCTATGCATTCATACAATACTTGAAGACAATTTATTATATGCTAGGAAATATACTAATGCTAGAGTTATGAAGATTAAGAATCATTATTCTTGCTTGATGTCAGTCCAAGAGTAGTGGAAAAATCAGTCAGGTACAAAGAATTAATGTATGATATGGTTAATGGCTATAATCAGGAGACTTGATGAGAAGTAGAATTTAGTTAAATAAAAAAAATTGAAGAACGGAAACAATTAGTAAATCTATATGGATATAGAAGGCCTGAGTAACACTATCAAACAAACTGAGATAATTGACATTTTAGAATATTTCAAAAAATATAGCATAAAACATTCTTTTTTGATGGCTATTCTATTACACTTGTCCAGATTTTCCCCCATTGCTCTCCTCTGCCCCACCCAACCTCTGCTCCCACAGTCAATTCCCACTCTGTTGTCCATGTCCATGGGTCATTTTTACATTTTCATTGTTTAAACCCTTCCATCCCTATTCCACCTCTCATCTGGCCCCTGTCAGTGTGTTCCTTGTTTCTGTGTCTCTGGTTCTATTTTTCTCATTTATTTGTTTTGTTCATTAGGTACCACTAATAGGTGAGATCATATGGCATTTGTATTTCACTGCCTAGCTTATTTTGCTTAATATAATGCTCTCCAGGTCTATCCATGCTGTCATGAAGGGTAGAAGTTACTTCTTTCTTTCTGCTATGTAGTATTCCATTGTGTAAATGCACCATATCTTTTTGATCTACTCATTTACTGGTGGGCACTTAGGCTGTTTCTAGCACTTGGCTATTATAAATAATGCTGCTATGAACATAGGGGTGAATAGGTTCTTTTAAATTGGTTGTTTCAGGATTCTTAGGGTATAATCACAGCAGTGGAATCACTGGGTCTAAAAGCAGCTCCATATTTAGTTCTTTTGAGGAAATTCCTTACTGTTTTCCACAGTGGCTACACCAGTTTGCGTTCTCACCAAGAGTACACTAGGATCCTTTTTCTCCACATCCTTGCCAGCATTTGTTGTTTGTTGATTTGTTTAAGATGGATATTCTCACCAGAATGAAGTGGTATCTCATTGTGATTTTAATTTGCATCTTTCTGACTGCTAGTGACGTCGAACGTCCTTTCCTATGTTTATGGACCCTTGGTATGTGCTCCTTGGAGAAGTGTCTTTTCAGATCCTTTGCCCATTTTTTAATTGGATTGTTTGTCTTCCTGCTGTTGAGTAATATGAAACTTATTCTTTATGAGATCAAATGTAACATTTTCTAAGATATTACATATGCTGGGCTAAAAAGCAAGTCAATGAATTTAAAAGGTTAGAAACCATAAAAACTATTTTTATAATAAAAAAAATAAATTAGAAGTCTGAGTCAGAAAAATACCCCAGAAACCTTTAAATATTTGGAAATTAAATTATGCATTTCAAACCAATTCAGGAATCAAACAGAAAATTTTAATGGATATTAAAAATATTTTTACTCAAAAAAATAAATATATCAAAATTTTTTTCATGAATATAAAGCAGAGATTACCCTCAGTCTCTTTCCTCAGGGGTTATCTTAATTATAATCCTTGGATGAGCAAGAGTTAGGGAGAATCTGAGAGCTTATTTTGTTTTTCAGAAGGCCATTTTCATTAGAAGCATTTTGATCAATATATTGTATAACAAGTGATTAAGGGGATTGAGAGGTAAAATATAAGATGGAGGAGTTTTATTATTTCAACTACTTCATTGAGAAATAGTTTTTATAAAATTAAAAAAAAAAGTCCCAATTGTAAATATGTAGTTTGATAAGTTTCAGTAAATGAAAAGTGTGGTGAAACCACCATCATATCAATAGATGGAATACTTCCTTCAATCCCCCAAATTCCTCCTTTCTCAAGTTTATCCCTACTCCAAATCCAAGCCTCAGGCTCACACTATTCTGCATTTTATCCCTGTAGTTTTGCTATTTCTAGGAATTCTTATAAGTGTATTTATATAGTATGTGGTCCTTGTGTCTGGCTTTATTCACTTAGCATGTTGTAGGTCTTCGTTCGTGTTCTATATATTTATTTTTTGCCCTTTTTATTCCTGAATTATGTTCATTTTTATTTTTGTTGTTGTTGTTCAAATACAGTTGTCTCCATTTCTCCCCCACCACCCTGCCCAACACTAGCAATCCCCACCTCTCACACTCAGTACCCCTTTGGCTTTCTCCATGTGTCCTTTAAATATGTTTCTTGACAATCCCTCCCCCATTATCCCCCATTATTCCCTCCCACCTCCCCTCTGGTTACTGTATGTTTGTTCTGAATTTCAGTGCCTCTGGTTATATTTTGGTTGCTTGTTTGTTTTGTTGATTAGTTTCCGCTTATAGGTGAGATAATATGGTATTTGTCTTTCACCACCTGGCTTATTTCACTAATATAATGGTCTCCAGAACCATCCATAGGGTAGGAGCTCCTTCTTACTTTCTGTTGTGTAGTATTCCATTGTGTAATTTACCATAGTTTTTTTTTATTAATTTATTGTTCTTCAATTACAGTTGTCTGCATTTTCTCCCCTCCCCTCCCCCCCAAACCATCGAACCCCACCTCCCTCCCTTGCTTCCACCTTCTCCCTTGGTTTTGTCCATGTGCCCTTTATAGTAGTTCTTTAAAAACCTTCTCCCCACAATCCCCTCTCCCTTCCCCTCTGGCTATTG
Source organism: Micronycteris hirsuta (assembly GCA_004026765.1). Taxonomy (NCBI): domain Eukaryota; kingdom Metazoa; phylum Chordata; class Mammalia; order Chiroptera; family Phyllostomidae; genus Micronycteris; species Micronycteris hirsuta. The sequence continues at coordinate 36,614 of PVJI01009296.1, forward strand.
TTAGATTATTCTTAATTTCAATGCCTCTGGTTATATTTTGCTTACTTTTTTCTTTTGTTGATTCTGTCCCAGTTAAAGGTGAGATCATATGGTATTTGTCCCTCACCGCCTGGCTATTTCACTTAGCATAATGCTCTCCAGTTCCATCCATGCTCTTTCAAAGGGTATAAGCTCCTTCTTGCACTCTGCTGTATGGAATTCCATTGTATAAATGTACCATAATTTCTTCATCCACTCATTTGCTGATGGGCATTTAAGTTGTTTCCAGCACTTGGATATTGTAAATTGTGCTGCTATGAACATTGTGGTGCACAGGTTCTTTTAGATTGCTGTTTCAGGGCTCTTAGGGTATAATCCCAGGAGTGGAATTGCTGGGTCAAAAGGCAGTTCCATTTTAGTTTTCTGAGGAAGTTCCATACTGTTTCCCACTGCGGCTGCACCAATCTGCATTCCCACCAACAGTGTACTAGGGTTCCCTTTTCTCCACATCCTCTCAAAGATTTGTTTGTTGATTTGTTTATGATGGTCATTCTAACTGGAGTGAGGTGGTATCTCATTGTAGTTTTAATTTGCATCTCTCTGATGGCTAGTGACACTCAACATCTTTTCATATGTCTCTGGGCCCTCTGTATGTCCTCCTTGGAGACGTGTCTGTTCAAGTCTTTTGCACATTTTTTAATTTTTTTTTTTTTTTGTCTTCATGGAGTGGAGTTGTATGAGTTCTTTGTATATTTTGGAGATCAAATCCTTGTCTCAATGATATCAAATCCATATCATTGGCAAATATGTTTTCCCATATGGTTAGTTCTTTTTTTATTTTAATAATGTTTTCTTTAGCCATGCAGAAGCTTTTTATTTTGATGAGGTCCCATTTGTCTATTCTTTCCTTTATGTCCCTTGCTCTAGGGTACATATCAGTGAAGATGTTTCTGCGTGGATTGTCTGAGATTTTCCTACCAATGTTTTCCTCTTGGATTTTTATGGTGCCATGACTTATATTTAAGTCTTTTATCCACCTTGAATTTATTTTTGTGTATGGTGTAAGTTGGTACTCGAGTTTCATTTTTTGCATGTAGTCATCCAGATTTCCCAACACCGTTGTTGAAGAGGTTATTTTTACTCCATTTTATGCTGCTGCTCCCTTTGTCGAAAATGAATTGGCCATAGAGACTTGGGTTTATTTCTGCGCTCTCTATTCTGTTCCATTGGTCTATCTGTCTGTCTTTATGCAAGTACCAGGCTGTTTTGATTACATTGGCCTTGCAATACAGTTTGATATCAGGAATTGTGATCCCTCCTACTTTACGCTTCTTTCTCAAAATTGCAGCTGATATTCAGGGTTGTTTATGGTTCTATATAAATTTTTGAAGTGTTTGTTCTATATCTGTGAAGTATGCCATTGGTACTTTGATAAGGATTGCATTGAATCTATAAATTGCTTTGGGTAGTATGGACATTTTGATGATGTTGATTGTTCTGATCCATGAGCATGTGTGCCGTAGTTTTTTGATACACACAAATTTGTTTTACTTGGTTAGATATTTGAACTGACTTTAATTTGAGGCTCTTATAAATAAAGCTTCCATGAAATTTGTTATGTCTGTTTGCAGATGTGTTTTTCGGTCTTTTTAGTAGGTTGCTGGGCTTTATCCTATGTATAAATTTCCCAATTTCTTTTCAACTCTGAGTTCTAGCCTTGAACATCTTAAGGTAGTAAGGCAAACTCTTTCTGCCCTGCTGAGCTGTGAACAGTTTGGGAAATATACTCAGTCAAAAGTGAGCTTACTTGCCCTAGCAGGGTGGCTCAATTGTTGGAGTGTGGTCCCTTGCACCAAAAGGTTGTTGGTTCAATTCCCAGCCCCAGCACGTATCTAAGTTGCAGTTTCAATCCCTGGTGGGGGCAAAAACAGGAGGCAACTAATCAATGTTTCTGTCTCACATTTATGTTCTCTCCCCTCTCCCTTCTTTTCTTTAAAATAAACCATAAATAAATAAATGGTGAACATACTCATAAATCTCTCCAGTTTTTTCTCATAGATTTTTTACTTTCTACCTGCTTTTGACAGACTCTCTGTGCGTTTTTGTTCTCATGTGTAGTTTACAGATAAGCAGAATTTTGAGTAAAAATTTTATTTAGGTTTTTAAAGCTCAGCCTGTCTGTGGCTATTTTTGCCTTTGGGATTTATTCCTTAAATATGCAGCTGGCTTGCTGCCTTGTACTTTATCATCTGCCACCTTGAGCTGCTAAGGCTCTGGTTCTCTACCTGGTTTGAAGATTTCTGATGGCTTATGAAGTAGCCAAGGCAAGAAACCAAAAAATCACAGTTCTTACCTGATAGCCACCTTTGAATATGAACTATTCTCAAGAGTCTGCATTACTCTTGTAATAATCAATGTCTTCAAGTAATTATTTTTAATAATTTTGTCCAAATTTTATAACTGTTATCTATAGGATGGATTTCCCATTATTATAAGAAAGGTCTTATGTTTTTAATTACTTAGCAAAGAAATGTGAGATATTAAGAAAGGGTAAGTAGTAGTTATATTACTACAGAAGAATTTCAGGTAGTTCAGATAATTTTAAAATATGTTTCTATATTTCTTGATTTTCATTTTTTAATAATTACTTTATTTTTGTTCAATTACAGTTATTTGAATCCTCTCCCTTCCCCTCCTCCCTCCCCCTCCAACCCCACACCCCTCCCCAGCCTCCCTCCTCCCCCTTGGTTCTGTCCACATGCCCTCCGTAGTGATTTACAATAAGGAAAAATATGTTATTTAATTTTATTACTTTCATTTTGTAATGATTTGCAAGAACAAGAGTACTGGAAGTTGGAGCTAAAATATAAATTTTATATTATAAAACACTACTAAAGTGCTTTAACAAATAAAAGAGAATTGTTTTCTAATTAGTATTGTTTTATGTCTAATGCAAAACCTCCTGTTAAGGTGGTACTTGAAAAAACCTGTTTGACTTTCACTTTTAAGTAGCTTAACATTTTGTCTTATTTTTCTATTAACTTGTATTAATATAACACACTGCTTTATAATACAAAATAATGTAGGTTCATGTTGTCTGATTAATTTAAATTAATATTTATATGACTTAGCTGATTTTTAAAAGGCAACAATATTATTTCTTTTTGGGAGCATTTTCTGAAAATAGATACATGATCAAATGCCAGCCACTTTTCTAAATGCTGTTCACATTTTTGAACCATTTATTCCTCTCATCATAAGTGGGTTCAAATAGGATCTTCCTTTTATAGATTAAGAAACTGAAGGCTGTGGTACATTTACATGATGGAATACTATACAGAAAAAAGAAAGAAGGAGCTCCTACCCTTTGTGACAGCATGGATGGATCTGGAGAGCATTATGCTAAGTGAAATAAGCCAGACTGATCTCACCTGTAAGTTGTACCTAATGAACAAAACAAACAAATGAGCAACATAGAACCAGAAACTTAGAAATAAAAAACAAACTGACAGTGACCAGAGGGAAGGGGGAAGGGGAATAATGGGGAATGAAAGAGAAGAGGAAAGCAAAATAACACAAATAGAGGACTCATTGGCACAGACAATGGGTGGCGATTAACTGTGAGAATGGGGATGGCAGAGTAGGTGAAAGTAATGGGGAAAAATGAGGGACAACAGTAACTGAACAACAATAAAGAAAAAAAACCCCTGAGGTTTAGAGAGATTGAGTATTTCCCTTGAGTTACTAAGTTGCTAAACACATCAACTGGAATTCCCCAGGTTTGAAGCCAGCCATATTGGTTTTATCCTCACCATCTGTACCACTATATTAAACTATACTCTGGAGAACTGCAGATTTGCATGTGGGAATGTGATTTCATGGCACTTCTTTTTCAAAATTTAATGGTAAAAATACAGCTAAAAGAAACTAGGTATCTCCTTCTTTAAAGATCTCGGAAGGTTACATTGTACTAACATTTTCCCCAGGGTACTTTAGATATGGTGTAAATTAAAGGCAAGATAAAGTCTGAAGATTTTCTTCCAGATCTGTAATTTAGTAACTTGGGTCTATGCTATTCTGACCTAAAGAAAAATTTAGATAACAATATCTTCCATGCCTTGCACCCTAAAAACTAGTTATTTTTCAAGTGTGGCATCATTTGTCCCTTAACTTACATTTGTAAAATGTCATATTGTTATTTCCTAAGGTCATTTTAATGGAAAGAGCACTGTAGTAGTGTACAGTAGTGTACAGTAGTGTACAGAAGCCTCTCATTTCTCTCCATTAACCATTCTAATTTTTCTTACTAATAAACCCTGTTGAGTTTTAATTGTGCGAATGGTTGTTTAGCCAAACTCACTTCTCTGCTCTTCTTTTAGTTAGATGTGGTGACGCTAACTCTGACCAAAATAATATAAAATAGATTGAAACATTAAATCGAAGTCCCATCTTCAAAAGGAAAGTGCTTATTTTCAACTTCCTCTTTTTTTTTCTTTCCTGCTAGCTGGAAAAATGGATATAAGTGGGCCAGCTGCCTTGTATCTAGAGATCAAAACCACACATTGAGAATGGCAAGGTCAACTTATCTACCGTGGGTCACTTTATTCTTACAGCTAAATAAGAGAAAATCTGCCCTTCTATGTTATTTAAATGATATATTTAAAATATGTATTATTTACATAATGTATTTTAAATCTACCTGATTTAAATTATATTTTAAATCTGTATGATTTAAATAATGTATTTTGTTATCTTTTTGATACAATATAGCCAGTATCGTAATGTAGAAATTGGTAACTGAAAGTGAGATATTGTCCTAAAAAAAAACCAAAATATGTAGTACTGACTTTGTAATCAGGTGGTGGGAGGCAAGGAAACTTACACTGCAGTCCTCTATACTGGTGGTCTTGTTATACCAAGGCAAAACCTTTAGCAAAACAGTTACCTATGATAATTTTGTGAAAAGACCGCATCTTTACTGGAACTGCCGATGAAGGGTAAGTGGCTAGAAAAAGTAAAAATGTTGGTCTGCTTTAGCAGATCTTTTCTACTTTTTACTGAGTAACTTAAAGACAGATAAATTTAGTCAATTGTAGTTAATTTGCAAGCAAAACTATAAGGATACAAAATTATTTAAGTGAACAAATTCTCTGGATTGTTAAATCAAAATAAGCACTGATTTTAAAATATATGATATTTTTTTCACAGTAAGTGTTTTTTTTTATTTTTTTGATCATAAAACCAGCATCAGTAGTCACTAGAGAGCCCACAATAATACTCTTTAAAATTCAATATTTTATCTGGATTATAAATAGAGATGCCATTTCAGGTTGAGAGAACAGAATGATTAGGAACAATTTTTGTTCACTCTCATCATCTGGTAACATTTGGGGTAATTCAATTGTCCAAGAGTTAGTGAATTAGGAAGAAAAGGGGGATAATATCAAACTGGTTAAAAGAAAATTAATAAATATTAATTCTTATTGTATGACAAATCAGTGTTAAAATAAGATTGTAACAGAGACAAAAGTCTCACATTATTAAAAAATAAATTTAATTGACTTTGAGTTTAATAATTTAGATCTTAGAAGGTTAGAAAAACCTAATTTGTCTGAGCCCTAAACAGCAAAAGAAAGGAGGGTGGCTGAGAGCTTTTCTAGAAATTACCACATTAAATGTTCTTCATTGGAAAATTTAAGCAACTCAGCATCCAAAATCAATGTAATGATATTGTCATCACATTCAAGTTACTATTTCATATGGTCTCACGGTAACTACCATTAAATTGAGGTGAGGGAGCAGTCTGACCCCAGAAACTAGTAAATAAATAAAAGTCTGAAGCCATAAAAACTATAACCAGAGAAGATTCTTTTCTTTGGTTATTTCAAATGGAACAGACAAGAATCAAAGTGATGAAAATACATCATTGCTAACCACAAGGCTGATCTGCAAGAGCCTGTTGTTGCTGAACCCCTAAAACAATCTCTGTTTCCCCAAGTCTACACCAGAGATATAAGGCAATAGGGACATATTACCAGAAGGCAAATGAAGAACCAGAGAGGACACTGAAAAAAAAAAAAATTATTTCCAGAACCCATGACAAACAGTGCAGCTAACTGAGGAACTTACATAGCACGGTCTTCAAAATTCAAAATGAGTAGGATTTGATGATTTGCTTCTCCCTTTTCTTATTTTGATATTTTATTTTGTAGTTGTAGTATTTCTACCTCATCACTATATGTTGAGAGCATGTATCTTTTAGTTTATAAGTCTCAGGAGCACAATCCATGATGAAAAGTACTGTGCTTAATCTGGATAGAAGGACATTTTTGTTGATGGTAACTGTATTTTCTCCCTTGAGAAAAAAATGACAATGTTTTATGTATACAGTAAACAATGTGTATTATTATATGATGGCCAAAGGGTGACATCATGGAAGTGACTGCTAGATGAACTTAAATCTTTTTTTTAAATATTTCATTTATTTATTTTATTAGAGATAGGGGAAAGGAGGAAGAAAGAGAGGGAGAGAAGTGTCAATGTGTGGTCGCCTCTTGCCTGCCCCCTACTGGGGACCTGGCCTACAACTCAAGCATGTGCCGTGACTTGGAGTCCAACTGGCAACCCTTTAGTTCACAGGCCAACTCTTAAGCCACTGAGCCACACCAGCCAAGGCATAAATAAAATCTTATTAAAAATAAAATAAATTAAAAGTTTATGAAGTAAATAAAGGTTAAATAAACTAAGTTAATTTATTATTGAAGAAAGAGAAACTTTTTAAAATTGCTTTATTGTTGTTCAATTATAGTTGTCTGCATCCTCTCACCTCACATCCAACCACACCCTCAAAACTCACCTCCTCCCCTGCCTCCACCCTTCCCCTTGGTTCTGTCCATGTGTCCTACACAGTGGTCCCTAAAAACCCTTCTCCCATATTCCTGTCCCCCCTCCCCTCTGGCTATTGTTAGATTGTTCTTAATTTCAATGTCTCTGATTATGTTTTCCTTGCTTTTTTCTTTTGTTGGTTATGTTCCAGTTAAAGGTGAGATCATATGGTATTTGTCCCTCACCGCCTGGTTTATTTCACTTAGCATAATGCTCTCCAGTTCCATCCATCCTGTTGCAAAGGGTATAAGCTCCTTCATTCACTCTGCTGCATAGAATTCCACTGTGTAAATGAACCATAGTTTCTTGATCCACTCATGTGTTGATGGGTGCTTAGGTTGCTTCCAGCACTTGGATATTGTAAATTATGCTGCTATGAACATTGGAGTGCATAGGTTCTTTTAGATTGGTGTTTCAGGGTTCTTAGGGTATAATCCCAGGAGTGGAATTGCTGGGTCAAAAGGCAGTTCCATTTTTAGTTCTCAGAGGAAATTCCATACTTTTCCACAGTGGCTGCACCAGTCTGCACTCCCACCAACAGTGTACTAGGGTTCCCTTTTCTCCACATCCTCTCCAACATCTATCTGTTGCTTTGTTTTTGATGGCCATTCTGACTGGTGTGAGGTGGTATCTCATTGTGGTTTTAATTTGCATCTCTCTGATGGCTAGTGATGCTCAGCCTCTTTTCATATGTCTCTGGGCCCTCTGTATGTCCTCCTTGAAGAAGTATCTGTTCAAGTCTTTTGTCCATTTTTAATTGGGTTTTTTTATCTTCCTGAAGTGGAGTTTTATGAGTTGTTTGTATATTTTGGAGATCAAACCCTTGTCTGAGGTATCATTGGCAAATATGTTTTCCCATACGGTTGGTTCTCTTTTTATTTTAATACTGTTTTCTTTAGCCATGCAGAAGCATTTTATTTTGATGAGGTCTATTCTTTCCTTTATGTCCCTTGCTCTAGGGTACATATCAGTGAAGATGTTTCTGCGTGGAATGTCTGAGATTTTCCTACCAATGTTTTTCTCTGTTTTTCACTTTTATGGTGTCACGACTTATATTTAAGTCTTTTATCCACCTTGAATTTATTTTTGTATATGGTGTAAGTTGGTACTCAAGTTTCATTTTTTGCATGTAGCCGTCCAGATTTCCCAACGCCATTTGTTGAAGAGATTATTTTTACTCCATTTTATGCTGCTGCTCCCTTTGTTGAAAATGAATTGGCCATAGAAACTTGGATTTATTTCTGGGCTCTCTATTCTGTTTCATTGGCATATCTGTCTGTCTTTATGCAAGTATCAGTCTGTTTTGATTATAGTGGCCTTATAATACAATTTGATATCAGGTATTGTGATCCCTCCTACTTAGCTCTTCTTTCTCAAAATTGCATCTGATATTTGGTGCCGTTTATGGTTCTATATATTTTTTGAAGTGTTTATTCTATATCTGTGAAATATTCCATTGATACTTTGATAAGGATTGCATTGAATCTATAAATTGCTTTGGGTAGTATGGACATTTTCATGATGTTGATTCTTCCGATCCATTAGCACGATATATGTTTCCATTTGTTTGTGTCTTCCATCGTTTCTTTCTTAGTGCTGTGTAGTTTTCTGAGTACAGGTATTTTACCTCCTTGGTTAGGTTTATTCCTCAGTGTTTTATTTTTCTTGTTGCTATAGAAAATGGGATTTTTTTTTCCTGATTTCTGCTTCTGATATTTCATTGTTGGTATACAAAAATGCCTTTGATTTCTGGATATTGACTTTGCATCCTGCTGTTTTGCCAAATTCATTTATTAGGTATTAGTTTTTCGGTGGAGTCTATAGGATTTTCTATGTACACTATCATGTCATCTGCAAACAACGACAACATCTCCTTTCCAATTTGCATGTCTTTTATTTCCATTTCTTGTCTGATTTCTGTGGCTAAACTTCCAGTACTATCTTGAGTAGAAGTGGTGATAATGGACATCCTTGTCTTGTTTCTTATCTTAGTAGTAAAGATTTTAGTTTATGCCCATTGAGTACAATGTTGGCTGTAGGTTTCTCATATATGGCCTTTATTATGCTGAGGAATGCTCCCTCTGTTCACACTTTGCTAAGTGTTTTTATCATAAAAGGGTGCTGGGCCTTATCAAATGCTTTTTCTGCATCTATTGATATTATCATGTGATTTTTGTCTTTGGTTTTGTTCATGCGATGTATTACGTTTATTGTTTTGTGAATATTGTACCATCCTTGCATCACTGGGATGAATTCCACTTGGTCATGGTTCATGATCTTTTTAATGTATTTCTGGATGTGGCTTGGCAATATTTTGTTGAGGATTTTCGCATCTATGTTCATCAGTGATATTGGCCTGAAGTTTTCTTTCTTTGTTGTGTCTATATCTGGTTTTGGGATTAGGATGATGCTGGCTTCATAAAAAGAGTTTGGTGAAAAGGTGCTCAGCATCACTAGCCATCAGAAAGATGCAAATTAAAACCACAATGACATACCACCTGACACCCATCAGAATGGCCATCATAAACAAAGCAACAGATAAATGTTGGAGGGGATGCAGAGGAAAGGGAACCCTACTGCACTGTTGGTGGTAGTGCAGACTGGTGCAGCCACTGTGGAAAATAGTATGAAATTTCCTCTGAGAACTAAAAATGGAACTGCCTTTTGACCCAGCAATTCCACTGCTGGGATTCTACCCTAAGAGCCCTGAAACATCAATCCAAAAGAACCTACGCACTCTAATGTTCATAGCAACACACTTTACAATATGCAAGTGCTGGAAGCAACCTAAGCACCCATTAACATTTTAGTGGATCAAGAAACTATGGCACATTTACACAATGTAATTCTACGCAGCAGAGAGAAAGAAGGAGCTTACACCCTTTGCAACAGCATAGATGGAACTGGAGAGCACTATGCTAAGCAAAGTAAGCCAAGCAGTGAGGGACAAACACCATATGATCTCACCTTTAAATGTAACATAATCAAAAAAAGAAAAAAAACATTAAAAACATAACCAGAGACATTGAAATTAAGAACATTGTAACAATAGGCAGAGAGGAGTGGGGAGGGGACTATGGGGAGAAGGATTTTCAGGAACTATTACAGAAGACACATGGACAGACTCAGGAGTAGGGTGGAAGCAGGGAAGGGAGGTGGGTTTGGGGGTGAGGGGAGGTGAGGGGAGAAGAGGCAGATAACTGTAATTGAACAACAATGAGGTAATTTTTAAAAAAGATTGAAATAAAAGAGTTTTGGTGTCTTCCATCATTTTGTATTTTTTTGGAATAGTCTGTGAAAGATAAGGTGTTAGCACTTCCTTAAATGCTTTGTAGAATTCTCCTGTGAAACCATCGGGTCCAGGGCTTTTGTGTGAGGGGAGTTTTTTGATCACTGCTTCAAATTTTGTCTGCTGTTATTGGTCATTTCGGGCTTTCTGCTTCTTCTTCATTAAGTTTTGGAAGATTATATTTTCCGAGAAATTTGTACATTTCACCTAGCTTCTCATATTTCTTGGCATACAGTTCTTCATAATCGCATCTTACAATCCTTTGTATTTCTGTGGTGTCAGTTGTAATCTCTCCCCTTTCATTTCTAATTGTGTTTATTTTGGTCCTCTCTCTTTTTTTCTTGATGAACCTGCTTAAAGGCTTGTTGATTTTGTTTATCTTTTCAAAGAACCAGATCCTGGTTTCACTGATCCTTAGAATTGTGCTTTTCATCTCCATGTCATTTAATTCTGCTCTGATCTTGGTTATTTCCTTCCTTCTACTTGCTCTGAGCTGTCTTTGTTGTTGTTCCTTGAGTTCTTGTAGGCATAGGATTAGGTTGTTTGTTTGAAATGTTTCTATTTTTTTTTAGGTAGGCCTGTTTCGCTATGAACTTCCCTCTCAGTACCGCCTTCACTCTGCCTCATAAGTTTTGGGTTGTTTTAAGTTCATTTTCATTTGTTTGACAAATTTTTTGATTTCTTCCCTAATCTCATTCTTAACCCATTCATTGTTTAATAGCATGCTCTTAAATCTCCATGATTTTGAGTGTTTTGTTTTTTTTTCCTTTGGGTTGGTTTCTAATTTCAGTCCCTTGTGGTCAGAGAAAATACTTGGTATGATTTAAATTTTCTTGAATTTGTTGAAGCTTGTTTTGTGTCCTATCGTATGGTCTATCTTTGAAAATGTTCCATGTGCATTTGAAAAGAATGTGTATTTAGCTTCTTTGGGGTGAAAGGCTTTATATATATCAGTTAAGTCCATTTCATCTAAGGCATTTTTCTATGCCACATTATCTTTGTTGATATTTTGTTTGGAATATTTGTCCATTTTTAACAATGGGATGTTAATATCCCCTACTATATTTGTGTTGCTGTCAATATCTTTCTTGAAGTCCTCCAAGATTTTCTTTATGTATTTGGGTGCTCTTATATTGGGTGTGTATATATTTACAATGTTTATGTCCTCTTGGTGGATTCTTCCCTTGAGTATTATGAAGTGACCTTCTGGATCTCTCTTGATGGCCCTTTTTTAGAAGTCTATTATATCTGATATGAGTATTGCTACCCTGGTTTTTTTTTCCTGTCCATTTCCTTGGAAATTTTGTTTCCAGCCCTTCACTTTCAGTCTGTGTAAGTCTTTTATCCTGAGGTGGGTCTCTTGTAGGCAGCATATGTGTGCATTGTGCTTTGTTATCCATTCAGCTATTCTGTGTCTTTTGATTGGAACATTTAATCCATTTACGTTTAAGGTTATTATTGCTAAGTACTTATTCTTTTTTTTTTTTTTGCACCTGTGTTCCTCTCTCCCTCTCTCTCTTCTTTCTTTGCCTTAAAGCAGTCTCTTTAGCATCTCTTGCATAGCTGGATTGGTGGAGGTGTATTCTTTTGGACTTCTTTTGTCTGGGAAGCTCCTTATTTGGCCATCTATCTTGATTGAGAGCCTTGCTGAGTAGAGTAGTCTTGGTTGCAGGCCTCTGGTTCTCATTACTTGGAATATTTCTTGCCATTCTCTTCTGGCTTGGAGTGTTTCCATTGGGAAGTCAGTTGCTAACCTTTTCGAGTCTCCCTTGTATGTTACTTCCTGTTTCTGCCTTGCTGCCTTTAAGATTCTCTGTTTGTCTTGGAATTTTGCCATTTTAATGATGATGTGTCTTGAAGTGGATCTGTTAGGGTTCCTTTTGATTGGGACTCTCTTTATTCCTGGATATGTGTGACTTTTTCTCTCATCAGATTAGGGAAGTTTTCCATCATTACTTTTTCAAACAGCTTTTCTATCCCTTGCTCTTCTTCTTCTCCTTTTGATATCCCTATTATATGAATATTATTATGTTTCATGTTGTCCTGCATTTCCCTTAATACTTCTTCATTTTTTCTGAGCCTCTTTTCCTTTTCTTGCTCTTTCTGGATGTTTTTTCTACCTTGTTCTCCAGCTCCCTAATCCGATCCTCTGCTTCATCGAGCTTGCTTTTGATTCCTCTATTGTGTTTTCCAGTCCAGATATGGTATTCTTCATTTCCTGTTGGCCGTTGTGGATAATTTCTATTTCCTTTTTCATGTTGATATAGTTTGCAGTGGGTTCATTGTAGCTCCCCTGTAGTTTCTTATAATTCTCTGTGAGCCCATTGAGATTATTGACCTTCCTGATAACCAATGCTTTGAACTCAATATCCGATAGTTGGCTTGCCTCTGTTTCATTTATCATTGTATCGGGGCCTTCCTCCTTTCCTTTCATTTGGGGATTGTTTGTTTGTCTTCCCATTGTTTGTGAGACTCTTTTTGCTAGCCTCTATTTCTTAAATTGATCTGTAATGACTCCCTGTTTTTAGGGTATGAGCTTCTATGGTAGAATACCTGTGAGATTCAGTTGTGTAGTCTCCTTAATCTCCTGAGCTTGCTGGTCTTGGACTGTCGTTTATGTTGGCTCTCTGTATGTCTTTGGGTTTTGGTTGTTGTTGGGTCTTTCTTTTGTGAGTCCTTTCCTCCAGCTAGTTAACTGAGGGTCACTCCATCCACCATGCCTTGTATTCTGTTGTGCAGGTGTGGACAGGTTGTGTTGAAACTGATTCTTCTGTATGAACAAGGTTTTGAGACTTCTCTCTCACTCTTATTCAGTTGTTTGCTGAGGCTAATTTCTCCACCAAGTGATGTATTATCCATTCAGGCCTGGATTGAGGTTAGTGTGGGTTCCACTTCCTCCTTCACCTTCTTCCATTCTTTGCTATTGGTGGTTCCTTTGTTGGTGGATTTCCTTTTCCAGCAGGTGTCCTCATGTTCACTGCTCCTGCCTTGCAAGTTCTCTGGAGTAGCAAAATGAAATTTGTCTCACTGTCTCTGTTTTTTGCCATGACCCCTGTCTGGGTCCAACTCTGGTCTTTTCACAGATCCAGGTTTTAATGTCTCACCTGTGGGTAAAGAAACGGGGGGTGGGGGGAAGGAGGGAAGGAAGGGAGAAAGAATAAAATAGAGAAAGGAAAGAGCAATAAAAAAGACAGAAGGAAATACAGAAAGAACAAATTAAAAGAAAAAAATTTTTCATTAAAACAAAAAAATAAAATAAGTTAAAAAAATAAGAAATAATTGAAGTAGTGGACTCGGAATAATAAAGGAAAGGGAGAAAGAAGGAATAAAAAGGAACCTTCAGCTGGCTTTAAACCAGTCTGGCCAGGCCTGTTCTTTTGTTCTTCCTGGGTGCATCAGGCTGGGAAGATATTAGTTTCACTTTTCTCCCTTCCTGAGATGCACTCTTCGCTGTAGTCCAGCCTCCAGCCCAGTTCCTAGGTGTGCTTCTGGGTCCAGCCTAGGTCTGTTGTTGTGCCGTCCTTGAGGTGTACAAGTTATGGGCAACTCACCCACCACCTTCTTGCTCTTTGCTGGCCTAGATGCTAGGTACTTTCAGTGCCCCTTCCAGGTAGTTTAGCCCGCACACTGAGTCAAGACTTTCCAAGGACTGCTGCTCCCCTCAGTGGGGCGCTTCTGCCTTTCTCCTATAGAGCCAGTCAGCCCTGCAAGGCTTCGTGCACAGGGGCTGGGTGGCAGGTGGTTTGTCCATGGTGCTCCAGGCTGGAGCTCCATGTACCTGTGTTCACTCTCCCTTAAGCCCCTGGATTGGGCGTGGGCGAGCTACGGGCTGATGTCCCCAGTTGTTCACTCTCCCTGGTGTTTTTGGAGTGGGCACAGGTGGGCCACATATCACTGGGTGTGCACAGTCCCCAATTCCCCTTGAATGGTTGTGCAATCCGCCACCATTTGTGAACTGACCCCAGTACTTCTGGAGAGTGCACAGGCAGGCCGCCCTGGGCCTCTGATCCCCAGGCGCACACCAACGCAGGGGCTCTCCAAACAGCCGTGGAGTGCCTCTCTTTTTGTTCTATTTTTCTTTTTGAAAAACTCTTCCTATTTAAGCCCACCTGTCCAAACAAGCACCTAGCCTCTCACACAGCCCAGCCTGGCTCTCTCCCAGGAATCTTACAGCAGACCCGGCAGCTGCCAGGTCTGGGGCTGCAGCCCGCCCTGGTCCCTGCACTGGTCCTGGGGACCTTATTGTTCCAAAGCACTCTCCTTACCATCTGATCATTCAATGTGTCCTATAATTTTTTTCACCAGTCTTCATATATGCTGGAATATCGTTGGCTTTTCACTCTGTTCCTCAGAAAATTGGCGAGGTGTTTCACCAGTGGGCAGGAGGAAGTGGACTCTGCTCCCACCTATCTTGCCACCACCTTCTCCTGAAAGAAAACTTTTTTAAAATTACTTAATGATTGTTCAATTGCAGTTTTTTTTAAAGATTTTATTTTTTTATTTATTTTTTAGAGAGAGGGGAAGGGAGGGAGAGAGGGAGAGAAACAGCAATGTATGGTTGCCTCTCACATGGCCCTCATGGGGACTTGGCCCGCAACCCAGGCATGTGCCCTGACTGGGAATCGAACCGGGACCCTCTGGTTCCCAGCCCGCGCTCAATCCACTGAGCTACACCAGCCAGGGCACAATTGCAGTTTTTTTTAAGTTACTTTATTATTGTTCAAAATGTAGACAACTGTAATTAAGAAACATTTTTTAAATAAATTTAATATAGCATAAGTGAACAGTGTTTATATAGTCTTCAGTTGTGTACAGCAATGTCCTAGGCCTCTACATTCAGTCACCAGTCATTCACTGACTCACCCAGAGCAACTTCCCATCCTGCAGGCTCCTGTAACTGCCTTATACAGATTTACCATTTTTTATTTTTTATACTGTATTTTTACTGATCATCCTCTATTACATACTAGGTATATATAGATACGCAAATATTTAGAATCAGGTTACAATTGTTTATACTATTCAGTGTAACCTGTTGTACAGGAATATAGCCTTGAAGCCAAAGGCTATACCATATAGCCTAGGTGTGTAATAGACTATTCCATCTAGGCTTGTGTAAAGTGCACCCTATGATGTTTGTACAATGACAAAGTCACTAATAACACATTTCTCAGAATGTAGACCTGCTCATTAAGCAACTTATGGCTATATTATAAAATGTGATATGTAAAGTTAAAGATCACAAAGGAAGACAGAAACCAATAAAATACCGAATAAAATGGGGATAAGATAAAAGGTGAATACATTTTCTTTATTACACTTATTGTTAGGTTTGGAATTACTCTATTAGTTAAAATTGTAAAATTGTTGCTAGGATATTTTGTCAGGTGGATTTTCTTAGTTTTTCTTTACTACTTAGATAAGAATGAATCATTAACATATTAAATTCTGTATATCAGCCTAATCACCTGCTTTATCTTTTTCTTCTCCTAGTCGCACAGGATTGATAGAGCAAGTTTTGAAGCAGGCTGACTCTATTTTATTCAGAGCTCTTCATTTCAGGCAAAGGAAGCAGTTTCTGGGTGATTCACCAGAGGAATTTATTAAGTAGAAATCAGGAGCTCACAGGTTTGTTTGGAAAAGAACACAAGTCAAAAACAAACTTTAAGACTAAGTTTTGAAGAGCATGCTTCAAACCGCAGAACTGTCCTAATATGAAGACTTTTATCATAACTGTCACTGACCTCTAGATTCCACAGTTTGCCCTGCTGATGCCCATATATTTTATTTTACTTCAAATTTAACTATTGCCTGAACTTTGCTGTGTCTGGCTACTCTGACAGCCATTTCTGCCTGGTAAATACAAATGACCCTGTCACAATTCTCACTTCTTGGTGAACTCTTGAGTATACTTCATTCTCATGTGGCTTCCTCTTAAACAAAAATCTCACTCTTGCTCATATAATTGGTATAATTTTGTGAGAAGCTAACATTTCAGCCACAGGACACACTGGGAAATTGAATTTCACCTTATAATACATGGGTATTTGTTTAATATACAAGATATATTAGTTTTCTACAGCTGTGATTACCTTAGAATGGGTTGCTTAAACAATGAAAATTTATTTTCTTACAATTCTGGGGGCTAGATGTCACAGATCAAGGTGTTGGCAGGGTTGGTTTCCTCTGAGGGTTGCTCTCCTTGGGTAATAGATGGCCAGCTCTCTCTGTGTCTTTCCATGTTCTTTCCTCTGTGTGTGCCTGTTTTCTAAGCGATGTTCTAATAAGGACCCCAATCATATTAGATTAGGGCCCATGCATATGACCTCATTTTAACTTAATTACCTCTTAACGAACACTGTCTCCAGAAACAGCCATGTTCTGAGGTACAGGGAGTGAGGATTTTGATATATGAATTTTTGGTGACATAATTTAGGCCATAACATAAGGGTATTGAGAAGCATAGCATCTAAATGCAATGTATAATCACAGATTATACTTTGAATAAGAAAATATTGCTATGAAGAGCACAACTGGCACAATTAAATAAATTTAAATATGTAATATATATTAGGTAGTCATGCTTTATCAATGGTAAATTTATTAAATGTTATCATTGTATTTTGATGATATGAGAAGGCTTTTGCTTTTAGGAGATGCATACTAATATTTTTAGAAGTAAATGACTGTAATTCCTAAGATTTAATTTCAAATAGTTTACAGACAGAGAAAATACATGAGATAAAATTCTGTACTGTTTCTGTAATTTAACCAATGGCCCAAATTCTTTAAAACAACAAAAGAAATTAAAGATGTTGAGAAGTTACAAAAGCATAGGAAAATGAAATAATCCATCTTTGCTCACTTTCAACATATATTTTTCTTCCATTATTAAAATTCCCAAATAAACAACTTCTATTATATACAAAGCAACTACCACTCTTCTGAATAAACAATGAAAAAATTAGAGATTTGTTCAATGATAGAGAATTTCCAGGGGATAACTGTATCCACAGAGATAGATAATGGGATTTGAGTGAAGGTGAATGTCATTATTGTTGAGAAGGTCAAGAAAGTGTGAAGATGAGGTATTAAAAATGTTTTCTACATGGACAAAGGATGCCCTTCACAGGATAGTATGATGTAGTTTTTGTTGTTCTTGATGGAAAATAATAAGATAGTCTTCAAAACCCTGGTTGAATGTGAAGAAGTTACATATTTTGCCATGTATAATGCATACATTTTTGACCAAATTATTGAGGGAAAAATAAGGATACTCATTATACATGGGTAATACTGATTCCATTTATTTTTTAAAAATTATTTTATTGTTGTTCAAGTACAGTTGTCTGCATTTATGCCCCACCACTCCCTCTACCCCAGCTATCCCTACCTCCCTCTCCTGATTCCATTCCCACATGGTTTTGTCCATGTGTCCTTTATAGTTGTTCCTGAAAACCCTCCCCCTTTTCTTTCCCATTGTCCCCTCCCACTTTCCTTCTGGTTACTGTCAGATTGTTCTTAATTTAAATGCCTCTGGTTATATTTTGCTTGCTTGTTTTTTTGTGGATTTGGTTACACTTAAGAGTGAAATCATATGGTATTTGTCTCTCATTGTGACTAATTTCATTTAGCAAAATACTCTCCAGTTCCATCCATGCTGTTGTGAAGGATGGGAGCTCCTTCTTTTATTCTGCTGCATAGTATCACAGTTCTTTGACCCATTCATTTACTGATGGGCACTTAGGTTGCTTCCAGCTCTTGGCTATTATAAATTGTGCTGGTATGAACATTGGGGTACATAGATTCTCATGGATTGGTGTTTTGGCATTTTTAAGATATAATCCCAGCAGTAGAAAAGACAGGTCAAAAGGCAGTTCCATATTTAGTTTTCTGAGAAAATTCCATACTGTTTTCTACATTGGCTACACCAGTCTGCATTTCCACCAACAGTACACTAGGGTTCCCTTTTTTTCCACAACCTCTTTAATACTTGTTTGTTGATTTGTTTATGATAGCCATTCTCACCGGTGTAAAGTGGTATCTCACTGTGGTTTTAATTTGCATCTCTCTGATGGCTAGTAATGCTGAGCATCCTTTCATACATCTCTTGGCCCTGCATATGTCCTCCTTGGAAAAGTGTCTGTTCAGATCTTTTGCGATTTTTATTTGGGTTGTTTGTCTTCCTGGAGTGGACTCATGTAAGTTCTTTATGTATTTTGGAAATCAAACCCTTGTCTGAGGTATCATTGGCAAATATGTTTTCCATACAGTTCGTTATCTTTTCATTTTAATGCTGTTACCTTCAATCATGCAGAAGCTTTTCACTTTGATGAGTTCCCATTTGTTTATTCTATCCTTTATGTCCCTTGCTCTAGGGGACATATCAGTGAAAATATTACTCCATGAAATATCTGAGATTTCCCTGCCAATGTTTTCCTCTTGCACTTTTATGGTGTTACAAATTATATTTAACTCTTTTATCCACCTAGAATTTATTTTTGTGTATGGTGTAAATTGGTGATAGAGTTTCATTTTTTGTATGTAGCTGCCCAGATCTCCCAACACCATTTGTCAAAGAGGCTATTTATACTCCATTTTCTGCTATTGCCCCCTTTGTCAAATATTAATTGACCATAGAGACTTGGGTTAATTCCTGGGTTCTGTATTCTGTTCCATTGGTCTATGTGTCTGTTTTTATGCCTGTTCCAGGCTGTTTTTATTACAACTACCTTGTAATACAGTTTGATATCAGGCATTATGATCCTTCCAAATTTGTTCTTCTTTCCCGAAATTGCTGAGGCTATTCAGGGTCATTTATGGTTCCAAATAAATTGTTGAAATGGTCATTCTATATCTGTGAAATATGTCAATGGTATTTTAATAGAGATTGAATTGAATCTATAAATGGCTTTGGGTAATATGGACAGTTTGATGATTTAATACTTCCAATCCATGAACATGGTACCTGCTTCCATTTGTTTGTGTCTTCCTTAATTTATTTCTTCAGTGTTGTGTAGTTTTCTGAGTACACAAGTCTTTTACATCCTTAGTAAAGTTTATTCCTAGGTACTTTATTTTTCATGTTGCTATATCAAATGGGATTTTTTTCCTGATTTCTGTTTCTGATATTTCATTGCTGATGTACAAAAATGCCTTTGGTTTCTGAATATTGACTTTAAAACCTGCTGTGCTGTCAAATTCACTTATTAGGTAGAGTAGTTTTTTTTGGTGGAGTCTATAAGGTCTTCTGTGTACACTATCACATCATTCTCAAACAATGACAGTTTTGCTTCCTCCTTTCCAATTTGGATGCCTTTTATTTCTCTTTCTTGTCTGATCACTGTGGCTAGGGTTTCCAATACTATGTTGAATTGGAGTGGTGAAAGCAGACATCCTTGTCTTCTTCCTGATCTTAATGGGAAAGGTTTAGTTTTTGCCCATTGAGTGTGATGTTGGCTGTAGGTCTCTCATATATGGTCTTTATTAGGTTGAGAAATGTTCCCGCTATTCCCACTTTGCTCAGTGTTTTTAGCATAAATGGGTGCTTTACCTTATCAAATGCTTTCTCCGCATCTATTACTATGATCATGTGATTTTTGTCTTTGCTTTTGTTTATGTGATGTATTACGTTTATTGATTTGCGAATGTTGTACCACCCTGGCATCCTTTGGGTGAATCTCACTTGATCATGGTCCTTGTATGATCCTTTTAACATATTGCTAGATACAGTTTGCTAATATTTTGTTGAGGATTTTAGCATCTATGTTCATCAGAGATACTGGCCTGAAATTTTCTTTGTATATTATGTCTTTATCTGGTTTTGGGATTAGGATGATGCTGGCTTCAGAAAAAGAGCTTGGGAGTCTTCTGGATTTCTTGGAATAGTCTGTGGAGGATAGCGCTGTTAGCTCTTCCTTAAGTGCTTTGTAAAATTCTCCTCTGAAACAGTCCATTCCAGGACTTTTGCGTGGCAAGAACTTTTTTATTACTGCTTCAATTTTGTCAGCTATTATTGGTCTTTTCAGGCTTTCTGCTTCTTCTTCATTCAATTTTTGGAGATTATCTTTTTCTAGAAACTTGTCCACTTCACCTAGGGTTTCGAGTTTCTTGGCATATAGTTCTTAGTAGTAATTTCCTACGTTCCTTTGTATTTCTGTGGTATCTATTGTGATCTCTCCTCTTTCATTTCTGATTGTGCTTATTTGTGTCCTCTTTTTTGTTGTTGTTGTTGATGAGACTGCTTAAAGTCTTGTTGATTTTGTTTATCTTTTCAAAGAAAAGTTCCTGGATTTATTGATCCTTGGAATTGTGCTTTCAGTCTCTATGTCATTTAAGTTTGCTCTTATCTTGATTATGTCTTTCCTTCTACTTGCTCTGAGCTTTTTTTGTTGTTGTTCTTCAACTTCTTGTGTGGGTAGAGTTAATTTGTTTATTTGAAATATTTCTATCTTTTGGGGGTAGGTCTGTATAGCTAGGAGCTTTCCTCTCTGAACTGCCTTCACTGTGTCCCATAAGTTTTGGGTTGTTGTGAGTTCATTTTAATTTGTTTCCAGAAACATTTTTATTTCTTCTTTGATCTCATTCTTGACCCATTCATTGTTTAATAGCATGCTATTCAGTCTCCATGAGTTTGAGTGTTTTGAGTTTTTTCCTTGAGATTTGTTTCTAGTTTCAGTCCTTTGGTGTCACAGAAGATGCTTGATGTGATTTCAATTTTCTTGAACTCATTGAGGCTTGTTTTGTGTCCTTTCATGTGTTCTATCTTTGGAAATGTTCCATGTGCATTTGAAAAGAATGTGTATTTTGTTTCTTTGGGATGAAAGGCTCTATATAATCAGTTAAGTCCATTTTATCTAGGACATTGTTCAATGCCACAGTATCTTTGTTGATATTTTGTTTCATGTCAGTATTCATTTTTGACAGTAGGGTGTTAAAATCTTCTACTATGATTGTGTTGCTGTCAATATCTTTCTTTAAGTCCTCGAAGATTTTCTTTATGTATTCGGGTGGTCATATGTTAGGTGCATATATATTTACAATGTTTATGTCTTTTTTATGGATTCTCCCTTAAGTATTATGAAGTGACCTTCTTGGTCTCTTTTTATGGTCCTTGTTTTGAATTCTGTCTGATATGAGTATTGCTACCTGGCTTTTTTTCCCCTGTCTATTTGCTTGGAATATTTGTTTTCCGCCTTTCACTTTCAGTCTGTGTGAGTCTTTTGTTCTGAGATGGGCTTCTTGTAAGCCGCATATGTGTGGGTCATGTTTTCTTACCTGTTCAGCTATTCTATGTCTTTTGATTGGAGCATTTAATCCATTGACATTTAAGGTTATTATTGATAGGTACTTATTCATTGTCATTTTACTTCCTTCATAGATGTGTTCCTCTCTCTCACTCTTTTTTTTTTTTTTTCTCTTCTTAAGGCAAGCCCTTCGGCATCTCTTGCAAGACTTCTTTGGTGGAGGTATATTCTTTGAGGCTTCTTTAGGAAACTCCTTATTTGGCCTTCCATTTTAATTGAGAGCCTTGTTAGATACAGTAATCTCAGTTGTAGGCCTTTGTTTTTCATTACTTGGAATATTCATCGCCAATCTATTCTGGCTTGGAGTGTTTCCATTGGGAAGTCAGCTACTAATCTTATTGGGGCTCTCTTATATGTTACGTGGTGTTTCTCCCTTGCTGCTTCAAGATTTTCTCTTTGTCTTAGAATTTTGCCATTTTAATTATGGTGTGTGTTGAAGTGGACCTCTTTGGGTTCCTCTTGATTGGGACTCTCTGTGCTTCCTCGATTTGTGTGACTTTTTCTCTCATCAGATAAGGGAAATTTTCCATCATTACTTTTTCAGACAGGTTTTCTGTCCCTTGTTCTTCTTCTCCTTCTGGTATCCCTATTATACAGATATTATTACATTTCATATTGTCCTGCATTTCCCTTAACCCCTCTTCCTTCTTTCTGAGCCTCTTTTTCTTTTCTTGCTCTTTCTGGGTGTTTTTTTCTACCTTGTTCTCCAGCTCACTGATCCAATCCTCTTCTTCATTAAGCCTGCTTTTGATTCCTTCTACTGTGTTCTTCAGTTCAGAAATTGCATTCTTCATTTCCTATTAGCCCTTGTTGATAGTTTCTATTTCCTTTTTCATGTTGATATTGTTTGCAGTGAATTCATTGTAGTTTCCCTGTAGTTTTGATAATTCTCGTTGAGCTCATTGAGCTTCCTGGTAACGATCACTTTGAATTCAGCATCTGATAGTTGACTTGCCTCTTTTTCATTTAGCATTCTTTCTGAGGCTTCCTTCTTTCCTTTCATTTGGGGATTGTTTGTTTGTCTTCCCATTGTTTGTGAGACTTCTTGCTAGCCTCTCCTTCTTAAATTTATCTGTACTGACCCCTGGGTTTATGGTGTGCACTTCTATGTTAAGAGACCTATGAGATTCAGTAGTTCAGTCTCCTTGATCTCCTGAGCTCGCTGGCCTTGGACTGTCATTTATGTTGGCTTTCTGTATATCTTTGGGTTTTGATTGTTGTTGGGTCTTTCTTCGGTGGGTCCTTTGGTACAGCTGGTTAACTGAGGGTCACTCTGTCCACCTCATCTTGTATGTTTTTGTGCAGGTGTGGACAGGTTGTGTTGAAGCTCATTTTTTTGTCTGTTCATGGTTTTTAGGATTCTGTTTCCCCATTGTTCAGTTGTTTGTTCTGAGTAATTTCTCCACTGTTTAGTTGTAATTCCAGATTGGTCCTGGGTGGAGGTTAGTGTAGCTTCCACTCACTCCTTAACCATCTTCCTTTGTTATCTGTTGGTGGTTCCTTTGTTGGTGATTTCTCTCTTCCAGCAGGTATATTGGTGAACACTGCTCCCACCTGCTCTTGTATGTGATCAATTAGAAGGGGACGGCAAAATGGATTAAGACAGAGAGAATGTATCCTATAGGATTTGAAATACCAACTGGTAGAGAAGACATAGGTGATCCTTTGGATAAGTATAGTGTTAACCACAATATTTCACCCAAATAGCTGGTTTTCAGAAAGGGTGGAAAAAATATAAGACTATTATTAGATGGTAAAAGGATGTGAGTTGAATCCAAAAAACAGTGAGCTTGTTGGAGATCAGATTATGAAATATAGTGAGATTAAAGGATAGAAAATAGGTGTAATGTGTGAGAGAATAGAGTTAACCACAACAGTAATAAGTTCCAGAAAACAGTGAAATGGGCTAAGATCCGGGGGACGGGGGATGCTGTGTTGTATTTACAATTGTATGGAACAACAATTATTTACAATAATACTAGAAAAACAATAATATTGCAGAATCTATATGATCTGAATAACAAGAATAGGAAGTATACAACCTAGAGTAGTGTGCTATTGGAACTATGAAAGAGAGAAAACACACTATGAAAGAGAGGACAAGGAAAACCACTCAAATAATGCAATGAAACAAACAAGTAAAATAAGTAAAACTAAACAGGAGGAAGATAAATAGAAAATACTAATAAAATAAAAGAAGTAAAATAATGAAAAAATAATAATACCAATAAACAATAACACTCAAGTGTTCTGGGGTAGCAAGTGAAATTTGTCTGTTTCTCAATTGCTGGGATTAGCCTTGTTATCCCTCCTTGCGTCTGCCTCTGGTCCTTTCACAGCTCCAGGTCTTATTGTCTCACTTGGGGAAAATTTTTTTATAAATGAAAAAATGAAAAGAAAAAATATATATAGAAAGAGAAGCCTCTTGTTGACTTCAAACTGACCAAGCAAATTCTGCTGGTCTTCCTGGCTGCAGCAGCCTGAGGGATGTTGGGTTTCGCTTTTCTCCCTTCCTATGGTTTTGTGAGCATAGGCACCAGGTCTGGGCTGCACTCTTCAGTTTCCCAGCCTCCAGCCCAGTTCCTCAGTTTGCTGCCAGGCCTCCAGTGCCCTTATATGCCAGGCCGTCTCCTTCAATCCACCAATCGTGCTGTCCTTGAGGTGCACCAATTAGTGGCAACTCACACACCACCTTCTCACTCTTTGCTGTCCTAGGTGCTAGGCACTCTCAAAGTCTCTTCAGGTTAGTTCAACTCCCATACTGAGTTAAGTCTTTCTGCGGACTGCTAACTCCCTGAGCCCTGCTGTTCTGCTCTGTGGGGGCGTCTCCTCCTGTGGGGTGGGGATTCCTCTATGGCTGCAGCAGTAAGGACGGGGGCGGGGGTGGATGAGCACAGATGTGGTGGCAGAGCACAGCTGTGGTGGCAGATGCCCAGACCTCCACCACTGAGGGTAGGTGGGGAGGGGGAGCAGGGGCAAGGCCGAGGTCATGGCTTCAGGGGCAGGAGTGAGGCAGAGGCTGAGGAGACAGGGGTGTGGCCATTGTGGGGGCATGACCATTGTGGCTGTGGGCTCGTGGCCAGTCTGTGGCTATGGTGGCTGAGTGGGCATGGCGGTGGGGCGGGGGGTGCGGGAATGGTGGCTGTGGGAGAGTTCCCTAATCAGCTACAGAAAGCTTCTTTTTCAAACAAAATCCTCCTGTTCAAGCCTGCCACTCCTAATAAGCGCCGGGCCTCTCACATAGCCCAACTTTCCAACCAGACCGGAGACTTCTCCGGTCAGGGTCTGTCACAACCCAACTTTTCTCACTCCTCCAGGTGTCACCTGACTCCCCAATTTCTCTGGTAATGACCCAGCCAGCATCCACAGTCTCAGCAGGTGAATACTGCCCCTGTGCATCTGCCATTTTGTCTTTATTCCCTGCAGTAACTTCAAGCATCTAGGTCTATTGTGGTGCTGCTCTATCCTCCCTGTTTGGCAGGGGAGGGAGCTGTTCACCTGGCTGTCTTCCAGGACTCCTGCGGTAGGCCCAGAACATGGCAGGCCTGGGCCTGCAGCAGCCCTGTTCCCTGTGCTGGTCCCAGGGACCTTACCATCTGTTTTTCAATGTCCTCTATGATTTAGGCCTCCAGCCTTCATATATGCTGGGATACCATTGGCCATTCACTCTGTTCCTCAGAGATTAATCAGGTGCTCCACCTGTGCACAGGGAGAAGTGGACTTTGCTCCCACCTACCTCACCACATCTTCCAACTGATATAATTCCATTTCTATATAAATGGTTTTAATTCTTTTATTTATGCTTATGCATTAAAAGTAAATCTAGAAAGCAGTGATGATATCTGTATGCAAAATAATGCCCTGGAATATTATAATTGGTTTTGTTTCTAAATATAAATAAATAAAAATGGAATCAAAAAATTAAAATGAAAGATTTTTTCCTGAAAGTTTGGGCCAAAAATGTGGGTGTGTATTATACACTGCAGATCATTGTACAGGGCAAAATACAGTAGTAGAATTCATTGGTGAGAAAAATGTACAAGAGGGTGTGCTGGTTATATCACTTACTTTAAAAAAAAGACATGAAAATGAAATGGAGACGCCAAAAATATTTTGTCTGTATAATGCATTGAACATGAGAAAAAGAGGGGCTACAATTTTGAAAGCATTATCAGAGAATCAATGGCTTTGAGGAAAGATCAGGTTTCACTTAGAGAAACCAAAAGTGAGAGGAAGACAAATTATTTAAAGAACTTATGGCTGTAAAAGTTTGTTATGGATGAGTCAGTTGCTCTCCAAAAAAATCATAGAAATATTGGAATTTTCTTTTCATGGTTAGAGTATGTCTCAAAATTATAGCATTCTAGGGTTTTGGGTCTTCATAAAAATTATAGCATTGTCATTTTAATTAATTTATTAAGAACTTGAAAAAATAAAAAATACAACACAACATAAATTTTAATACATGCATATATATATATATATATATATATATATATATATATATATATTCACTGGCTGAAGATTATTTTCACATTAACAAAGATGAAATCATAGGAAATGATTTTAAGGAAAAAATAACATAACCTTTAAAGAATCTGTACTCTTTAGTCTCCAGATATGTGCAGAGAGTTCCCTGACTCCAAGTGTTTATTCACATCTGTCAGCTAAATCATAGATCCAAATTCAAAACGTAACACTCAGGAACATTATGTGGATTTGTGACACTCCCTGGAGGACTGTGGGTCCATAAAGCAATGAATGGATTATAAGAAGACATAAATATAGTATTCTCATGTACAAGAGATGCAATCTTGCTCCAGTGTTATTTATATTATATAAAGGAAAACTCAACCTATTTTCCTCAAACTGAAAGGAGGCCTCCTTAGGGATGAATAAATGAATAACTCACTATTAATTTTCAGTTTATATGATTTCATTTATATGTCATTTTTAAAGGGTCAATGTTTATTTATTTATTTTGTGTGTTTGTGTGTGTATGTGTATGTTTGAAGAAATGGAAGCTAAAGGAAAAATATGAGGTAGAATTGTGATAACAGAATATTTTTTTTCATATTTTGCCATTATTTTGAATCATTCAAAACTTACCTAATTTTAGATTTTAATGACTTGTTGTGCACTCATAGCAGGTTTCTATAAAACCTGAATTGAGTGTGTTAACATTTTTTCCATCATCATCCCTAGTTACTGTAAGGGAAGTGTGATGTGTGGTGTTCTGGACAGAACATGAGTGCTGAATTTAGAACAATACTCTAAGACCACCTAGGCCTCTATTTTTACACATTAAGATCTAGGATTGAACAAAGAGATGCCTTAATATTTTTTGAGACTTGATCAAAATATCCCATGTCTTTTTTGCATGTTAGTCCTAAAACTGTGTAGAATAATTATCAAAGAATCATTGAAATATAGTGATTAAATAAATGCTGTTTCACAATGTATAAAACTTGGGCCAGACATTGAAGAAACTACTATAAGTTAGTTTTCTGTTTTGAAGCTGTTTTTTTGTTCAAACTAGAAGAGAAAGGATGGATACACTAATTCATAACCATTATTTAAGATAATTATATGTTAGATTAACATGTTAGCTTTATATCTAACAGATTTATAATAGTATGCTGTTTCATTATTATGGTTATAAATGGCAAAATATTGATTAGATGTCATTAGAGAACAATTTAGTATTCTTAATTAAAAAGTCAGAATCAATCAGAATGATGATGTTTTATGATATAAAACTGGTCTCAAATAACTCTCTAGTGACAGGTGGCAGTCATATTTTGAACTCTGAGACATTGGTACAAATGGTTCAAAGGTAGTACCCAATTAAAACAGGATTATAAATTTAACTATACTAATTACTGATAATAATTCATTTATATTCCACTCTCCCCCCACACACACTTAAAACCACTATTTTGAAGAAAATACCATGATTTGTCCACCAAGGGAAAACAAAAGGGGGATCCTCAAAAATTCAATTCAACAAAGATCTGTATCTCCTTCAGACTATTACAGTAATATTTTAAAATAATTTCTTCTTTGCTGTTGAGGATGCAAAACATAGCTTATGTAAGTAGGAGAGACTTTTAAAACACATTTAGTTAAATTTTAATTCAACTGAACTATTTGAATTTTATATAAAAAGTTGAGCCAGTTTTCAAAAATAGATTTTTCTCAGCCAGTTTTTTTTTAATTTTATTTTACTTTTGTTCAATTACAGTTATTTGCATCCTCTCCCCTCCCCTCCTCCCTTCCCCTCCAGCCCCCTTCCCCCCCCAGCCTCCCTCCTCCCCCTTAGTTCTGTCCATTTGTCGTTTACAGTGGTTCCTGAAAACCCTTCTCCCCATTATCCCCTCCCCACTCTCCCCTGTCTATCATTAGACTGTTCTTAATTTCAATGTCTCTGGTTATGTTTTGCTTGCTTTCTGCTTTTGTTGGTTATGATCCGGTTAAAGGTGAGATCATATGGTATTTGTCCCTCACTGCCTGACTTACTTCACTTAGCATAATGCTCTCCAGTTCCATCCATGCTATTGCAAAAGGGTATAAGCTCCTTCTTCCTTTCTGCTGCGTAGAATTCCATTGTATAAATGTACCATAGTTTCTTAATCCATTCATTTGTAGATGGGCACCTAGGTTGTTTCCAGCACTTAGCTATTGTGAATTGTGCTGCTATGAACATAGGAGTGCAAAGGTGTGGCAGTGATTTCCACACGTGTGTAAACACGCAGTCCTGAGAATTTACATGTTTTGAGCACAGCTCCGTGTGATTCCTGTGTGAGCAAGTGTGGATCATGTCTGTGGAATGGGAATTCTCTAATAGGAATTTGGCAAAGATGTATCTTAAAAAATTCTGGCTTTCTGTGCCCTGCATATTACTTTAACCTGGTCCTGTCTGCCACCGGATCTGAATTTACATCCAATGCCTTGCTATGAGTAATCCTACCTGTTCTGCTTAATCCCATGGATAATCAATCCAATGTAAATGTATGCTAATGTCCCTGATAAAAACCCTGGCTGGGCAAGCCACAGGGCTTTTTCCAGAAATGGGAGGAATCAGCCACGTGGCCCCGGTCTCTCTTTCCCCGCGTGTCTCGGTATGAGATTCATATACGCATTGGGTCACGGTCACCCACGGGTATCGGCAGGCCCGATCTACCCCGTGTCACAAAGGTTCTTTTGAATTGGTTTTTCAGGATTCTTAGGGTATAATCCCAGTAGCGGAATTGCTGGGTCGAAAGGCAGTTCCATTTTCAATTTTCTGAGGAAATTCCATACTGTTTTCCACAATAGCTGCATCAGTCTGCATTCCCACAAACAGTGCAGTAGGGTTCCCTTTTCTCCACATCCCCTCCAACAGTTATCTGTTGCTTTGTTGATGATGGCCATTCTGACTGGTGTGAGGTGGTACCTCTTTGTAGTTTTAATTTGCATCTCTCTGATGGCTAATGATGTTGAGCATCTTCTCATATGACTCCGGGCCCTCTGTATGTCCTTTTAGAAGAAGTGTCTGTTCATGTCTTTTGCCCATTTTTTAATTGGGTTTTTTGTCTTCCTGGAGTGGAGTCATATGAGTTCTTTATATATTTTGGAGATCAGACCCTTGTCTGAGGTATCATTGGCAAATATGTTTTCCCATACGGTCGGTTCTCTTTTTATTTTAATACTATTTTCTTTAGCCCCACAGAAGCTCTTTATCTTGATAAGATCCCATTTGTTTATTCTTTCCTTTATGTCCCTAGCTCTAGCGGACAAATCATTGAGGATGTTGCTACTTGGAATGTCTGAGATTTTCCTACCGATCTTTTCCTCTAGAACTGTTATGGTGTCACGACTTACATTTAAGTCTTTAATCCACCTTGAATTTATTTTTGTGTATGGTGTAAGTTGGTGCTCGAGTTTCATTTTTTTGCATGTAGCCGTCCAGATTTCCCAACACCGTTTGTTGAAGAGGCTATTTTTATTCCATTTTATGCTTCTGCCCCCTTTGTCAAAGATTAATTGCCCATAGAGACTTGGGTTTATTTCTGGGCTCTCTATTCTGTTCCATTGGTCT
>PVJI01009297.1:0-66070 GCA_004026765.1 Micronycteris hirsuta
ATGTGGCTGTGTGTGTGTATTGGAGAGAGTGGGGAAAGGTGTGTTAAAGTATGTTTTTTGCCTCCTACCTCCCTTCTTGCTATCTGGAATGGAGACATTATAGCTGAGTTTGGAATAGTTTTTAGAATACGAGATGGAAGCTGTGTTGACAAACACAAAATGAATCTGGGAGCCGCTAAAGCAACCTTGCCCTGTCTACCTAAATGAGAGAGAAACTTCTTCAGGCCACTACTATTATGGGACTTCTACCATTCACAGCAGAACTACAATAAAATTGATTTAGGTTAGATCATCACTCTTTTTTAAAGAGCTAGAGGCACCCTGGCCAAGTGGCTCAGTTCATTGGAGAGATGTCCCGTACACCATAAGGTTGCGGATGTGATTCCTGATCAGGACACACACCTAGGTTGCAGGTTTGATCCCTGGTCGGGGTGCATATGGAAGGCAACTGATTGATGTTTCTCTTTCTCCCTCTACCTTCCCCTCTCTCTAAAATCAATAAACATATCCTTGGGTGAGGATTAAAAAAATTAATTAAAAAGCTAGAGGTAGGTCTCTTCATTTGAAAGAAATGTACACTCACTGACTCCCTTCCACCGACCTGTCCATATGTTTTCTGCCTTTTAGGCTAAACATCATAAGTAGGATTAGAGTGGAAAGTATACTAGACTGGGATTAAAGAGAAATGGGTTCCGGTTACACAGATGTACGTCAAATTCCTTGGCCACTTTTCCTCATCATCTAGCAGATCTCCCATGTTCTGGGGTTCCTTGTGGTAAGCAGAATTCTCAGATGGCCCTCATTTTGTACAATCTCATTCCCTTGAGTGTGAGTGGAACCTGTAAATATGAGACTTCGTTCCTATGATTACATTAGGTTATATGGCAACAGGGACTCTGCAGATGTAAGAAAGACTCCAATTCAGTTGATCTTAAGATGGCGGAATGCCTACGTGGGCTTGACCTAATCACTCAATGCCTTTCAGTCTAAGTCTGGAAGTCAGATAGAAGAGATCAGACTCGAAGGAAGAGGATTCTTAGTGCCTTTGCTGGCTTGAAAATAATGGCACAGAATGAGGGAGGCTTCTAGGAGCTAAAAACAGATTGAGGCTGATACCAAGAAAATTAGGACCTGAATATCGACAACAAAATTAGGACCTGAAATGAGAATGAGTTGAAAAGCAGATTTTCTACAGAGCATCCAGATAAAAATTTAGCCTGCTCAACACCTCAGTTTCAGCCTTATAATATTCTAAGCAGTAACCCTTGCCACATTGTGCTGGGTTTCTGTCCTATAAAACCATGAACTAATAAATGGGTGCTGTCTTTGTGATAATCTGTTATGCAGCAATGGAACACTAATATTTTCCTTAAAGATTAAAAAACAAAACTTTTTAAAGGCCAGTTGTAACACTTATACTTTTCAAACAAGGCAAGTTCCATAATTACTTGAACATGTTCTTTCTGTGATAGGAGACACACCTTCATTCACAGTGATCAGAAATAATTATCACCTAAATTATCTGACCATGAATTTACTTCTGGTAATAGTTTTTACCTTTTCCTATAGTCACTGGAGAAAACGAGATCAACATATTTCAAATAAAGTACAGGATATGGAATGTTACATTAAAGGAGACAGGAAATATCAGATACAACTTTGCCTTGATTTTAGTGTAATAATAATCCTTGGGGAAAAAATAAATTAAAAACAAAGACAATTCTTGAATTTTGTCAAAGTAACCCATAGAACACACCCATGAGCCATTATAAATGGGCATATAGGGAGAACTCAGTCATAAGATACTAAAAACAAACAAAACAAAAATAGAGAATAGCCTAAAACTCATCCCAAATCTCTAGCCCTAGCAATCTTAGCATACAGGGTGGGGCAAAAGTAGGTTTACAGTTGTTCATATGGAAAATAATGTAATAATTAAAAGTAAACTGTGTTTCCTGTATTCACAACTGTAAACGTACTTTTAACCCACCCTATACGTCCATCGGCTGAACTCAAAAAACAAGGTTTTATACATGGCAATTCATTTAATTTTTGGAAATATTTACTTCCTAAAAATACCTAACTTGTTTCCTACTTGCACAGAAATTTACAATTTGTGCAGTTATTTCTAAAACTGTTCTATTACTCCAAACCCCAGAAAAATGTGTCACCGCAAGAAGCAGAGAAATGCAATTATATTTTCTTCACTTATAATTATTATGTTAAGTTGCAAACAAACATGCCTGTATAAAATACAGAACACTGATCTAGGAAAGTAGATGTAGGGTGGTTGAGGTGACAGCAAAGAAACATAATCTTCCTTTCCTCTGGCGGTGTGTCACTTCAAATTACAATTTTCCATTAAGAAAAAATGCGGATTCCCTGGAAATCAGTCTGCAGAAATAGCGATGTCCAATTATCTAAAAGGAGTGGCCTGAAAGGAATCTGCCCCCTCATTTCTTCCCTCCAGGACCATCAGCATTAAAAGCATAAATTACTCACTTCAGTCTGTACAACTCTAATGAGGCAAAATAAATGCTGCTGTGTTTTAGCTATGACACCAAACTGACGACAGCGCTCCAAAAAAGTGTCTAAAGAAGGGTCGATTCTTCTTTGCAGTTTACTCCAAAAGAGAGTCAATTCCCTATAAAACAAAAGAATAAAGTAAACCATTTAAAGCAACTGGTATTTGTTATCTACCTCCCCATCCAATTTTTCTTTCTTTTTTGTTTGTGAAAATAAACTGACAGTAAACAAAAACGAAGGGGGGGAGGAAACTAAGTATATTACCTATTGCTTCCTCCCAAACCATTCCCACCTTGTTCCAAAAGGTTTTACCCAGCCCTGGCTGGCATAGCTCAGTGGATTGAGCGCAGGCTGCGAACCAAAGGGTCACCAGTTCGATTCCCAGTCAGGGTACATCCCTGGGTTGTCGGCCAGGTCCACAGTGGGAGCCAAGTGAGAGGCAACCACACACTGATGCTTTTCTCCCTTTCTTTCTCCCACCCTTCTCCTCTCTAAAAGTAAATAAATGAAATCTTTAAAAAAAAAAAAACCACCAACAAAAAAACCCCACAAAAGGTTTCTTATACCCCTTACACTGGTAACTGCACTGACTATCCCTAGTGGGCAGGGATCATCACACATTACTACACTGTCAAAAAAAAAAAAAAAAGGTATACGACCAATAAATATTCTAAGGGTACGTTTCTTCACATTAAACTTATGGGCCTTTTCCAGCTCTAAAATGTCATGATGCTACTCAGGCCTGTGTTTTGAAATGTTTAAATGTAACTAATAAAAGTAGTAAATTAATACTCTTGGAAAAGGCTAAAATACAAGAATCCCACAAATATCTCATTATGGAAACAAAGAAAAGCTTGAAAAGACTACGTTAAGTAAAACCTTGAATGGGTTAAAAGAAAACTCTCAAGGAGAAGAAACAACTAGAAATTTAAAAATGCAAGGACAGAAATGCTAGTGTGAATATAAAATGTGAATGCAAGGAAAGTTACTCAGTAAAATTTAAGAGAATGTCATCACTTTAAAAAAAAAAAAGTGGCTCTCTTCTCTTTTTTTTTAAGTGATAAATAACCATGCCCTGGCCTGTGTGGCTCAGTTGGTAGGAGGGTCATCCTGTAAACCATAGGTTGCAGGTTCGATTCTGGATCAGGGCAGGTTAGATCTCGGGGTCAGGATGCATCTGAGAAGGCAACCAGTTGATGTTTCTCTCTCACATCAATGCTCATCTCCCCTCCCCTTCCCTTCCCTCTCCTCTTTCTCCCTCCTCTCCTTCCCCATCTGTCTCTCTAAAAGCAATGAAAAAAACTGTCCTCGTGTGAGGATTAAAAAACACACACACACACACAAAAAAACCCCATATTATTTTCATGAACTAGTTTAGAGCACTAATATCTTATTTTTGCTATTAACAGACTATTCCAAGAAGCTGGTTACAAATCTGAAGCTTAAAAAATAAATACACCGCTTTTTATTTTTATTTATTTTAACACTAAGTCTACATAATGGCTTTTCTCATAGAGGAGAGTGCACCGGAAAAGGTGAGACTTTGTTGCTATAGCAAGGTCAAATTGTGTCAGACAGTTATGATCATCTTGTAAGAGTGTTGCTTATAAGAATGTACCTCTTGCTCTCGCTGGTGTGGCTCTCTGGATTGAGCGCCAACCTGTGAACCCAAGGGTCGCAGGTTCAATTCCCAGTCTGGGGCACATGCCTGAGTTGCTGGACCCAGCAGGGGTTGCATGAGAGGCAACCACACATTGATGTTTCCCTTCTGTCCTTCCCTTCCCTTCGCTAAAAATAAGTAAAATCTTTTTTTTTTTAAAGACTTTATTTATTTTTAGAGAGGGAGGGAGGGAGGGAGGGAGAGAAACAGCAATGTATGGTTGTCTCTCACATGGCCTTCACTGGGGACCTGGCCTGCAACCCAGGCATGTTCCCTGACTGGAAATCAAACTGGGACCCTTTGGTTCCCAGCCCGCACTCAATCCACTAAGCTACACCAGCCAGGGCTAGTAAGTAAAGTCTTTAAAAAAAAAAAAAAAAAAGAAATGTACCTCTTTTTTAGATTTTCTTTTTTATTGTTGTTCAAGTACAGTTGTCTCCATTTTACCCCACCACGTCCCCCACCCTCAAACCTACCCGCTTTGGCTTTGTCCATTTGTCCTTTATACATGTTCCTTGATGGCTCTTTCCCTGTTATTCCCCACTATCCCTCTCCCCGCTCCGCTCTGGTTACTGTCAGTTTGTTCTTTATTTCAATGTCTCTGGTTGTATTTTGCTTGCTTGTTTACCTCTTTTTATAATAGATGAAAATTAAAAATATTTAATAGAACTTAATACTTTTTTATACCTTTAAAGAGATAACTGGGATGCTCATATGGTGAAATTCTTACATAGATACAAAACTTGCTTCAAAGATTAAATGAATATATGTTTCAAAAGATATGTGATTACAGCTTTTAATATTTAATGATGGTAAATTTGCACTAAAACAAATAAAATTAACTTTTAACATTTTTAAATATTTGTCTTTGGCAACCACTGTTGCTTTCCTAACAAGAATAAGTAAAAACTGAGATAGATCAGCTTTGAAAATAGCTAACAGCCAGGTAAGTAATTGGGATGGCTTTATTTTTAAACTCACAGGACTGCTTCATCAGATGTAAGCATTTCTGTAATAAAAACTTGAGAATCGTGTAAAATTCTGAACAAAGGAAATGAGAACATTACATATGCTCAGAGATAAAGAGTATTGATCAAAATATATGTCGTATGTGCCCTGACCAGGTGGCTAAGTTGGCTGGAGCAACATCCCATACACCAATAGGGTTGTGGGTTTGATCCCTCATCGAGGCACATATGGGGCAACCAATCAATGTTTCTCTCTTTCTCGTTCTTCTTTCCTCTCTCTATAAAAGCAATAAACATTTCCTCAGGTGAGGATTTAAAAAAATCAAACAGCAAAGTACCTATATGTGACATCTATTTAAATAGGACAAAATTATCAAAGACCTGGTTATGAAGATAAAATCGTAAAAGATAAAAATCTACTGACTAGCTAGAAGGTTAAGTAGGCAAATCTGATAATGTAATAAAAGGCAGATTGAGCATTAAGGTCTCTAATAATTAAAAAAATATCAGACTGTCTAGGGCTTGGTTTATTCCAAATTAAATATTTCAAGCTCTCATTATTTTAACTAAATAACCATAATCAAAACGGGTATTTTGGCCCTGGCTGGTGTGGCTCAGTGGTGGAGTGCCAGCCTGCAAATCACAGGGTTGCCAGTTTGATTTTCGGTCTAGGGCACATGCCTGGGTTGGGGGCCCTGTCCCCAATGGGGCGAGTGCAAGAGGCAGCCACACACTGATGTTTCTCTCCCTCTCTTTCTCTCTCCCTCCCCCTCTCTAAAAAATAAATAAATAAAATCTTTTCAAAAAAGGGTATTTTATATTTGTATACATATTTTCACATTACAATTCACCAATTTAAAACAATTATTACCCACCCAAATATGTCAAATGAACCTGAAATCATGATAACCCATAAATTACTCGTGAGAAATTCAGTATGTGACTTTAATCACCCAATCAAATCTGCACACCTGAGCAATGAAACACTAATAAATCGTAACTTGTAGCCTGTTGGGTCATCCATGCACTTGGACTAATACTTCTTCGATGAGTACAGTAATGTGATTTTAAAAATTAGACAACCATTAAAGAATATATGAAAAATGATTCTATTATATAGCTGCCTCCAATGTTCAGATGACTTACTACATTCTAAAATTAGCTCAGTGCCTACCTCAAGTCAACACGTTACAAATTTATAAACCAGGAAAGGAAATTTATTTCTATAAATAGGAGGAAATGTATTTTGGCAGCGATGTGGCTACTAAGCAAGAACTTTAAACTACACTGTGTTTCTGCATAGCAGGAGGCCCATAAAGTTGAGTTAACATGTCACGCTAAGATCCAGAATTTAGGCATTTTAGAAATGAGGTGGGAAAAAAAAAACTTTGTGGAATTAAGGAAGGATCATGCCGTAAAGAAGGCTCCTGAAAATATCAAGAGTTGATTCTCATGACCTCTTTTTTCCCTACAAAATTCAGTTACACTAAACACACATGGATATGTGGTCTTCGCCAGGTGCAGGGAACTCAACTGTGAAGTAGATAACATATTGATACATGATGACCCTGGTATATCACAGTCTAGTTAGGAGGGAACAGACAGAAAATACATCTGAAGACACAAATATACAATATATAAAATTTAAGCTCAGAGAAATTATAGAAAGTAAAGGCCAACCTATCAAATACTCGCTAAAAGTTTAGTGTGATTGAACCCAATGATGTTATTTTTTTTTAAAGATTTTTTATTTATTTATTTTTAGAGAGAAGGGAAGGGAGGGAAACATCAATGTGTGGTTGCCTCTTGCATGCCCCCAACTGGGGACCTGGCCCACAACCCAGGCATGTGCCCTGACTGGGAATTGAACTGGTGACCCTTTGATTCGCAGCCCGAACTCGATCCACTGAGCCATAGCAGCCAGGGCCCAATGATGTTATTTTTAAAGAAGCAGTGGTAATTACACTATCTCATTCAAAGTGGTTATCTTTCTCACTTGCTTGGCTACTCTAATTACATTACCACGGCTGGACACCTATACAAAATTCATTCTTCCAGCACTTCTTTGATTATTGCGGATGACCGAAAGTTTAGGGGTGGAAACGGTTAGTTTAAAAAAATAAAAGATGTCCTGGCTGGTGTGGCTCAGTGGATTGAGTGCCAGCTAGTGAATCAAAGGGTCACAGGTTTGATTCCCAGTCAGGACACATACCTGGGTTGCGGACCAGGTCCCCAGTTGGGAGCATGTGAGAGGCAACCACACACTGATGTTTCTCTCCCTCTCTTTCTCTCTCCCTTCCCCTCTCTCTAAAGAAAATCTTAAAGAAAAAAAATAAGGCAATAAACCTTTTGAGATCAATACTATGATTGCTGCTATAAAATTATGTATTTTAACGTGGTTTGTAAATGCGTCTGAAGGAAATTTCTGTTAAGAATAAAAAACTGTTTTGGGTAATAGTTACATAGTTTACATATCAAATATTATCTTCAATGGTGATTACATTAAAGAATGACATTTCCAATAAATAAATTCTAATATGTATATGTGTTTAAAATTAAATGACTGCTGACCTGAATGGTGTAGCTCAGTAGGTAGGGTGTCATCCTAAAAACCAAAACATCTCAGGTTCAATTCGCCATCAGGACACATGCCTGGATTGCAGGCCAGGTCCCAGGTTGGGGTGTGTACAGGAGGCAACCAATCGATGTTTCTCTCCCTATCTTTCTCCCTCCCTTCCCCTGTCTAAAAATAAATATATTTTTTAAAACAGTGACTTTTTATTATGATATCCAACATTATTGTCATTATTTTTACAAATATCTCATAAAAAGTACCACTTAAAAAATACTTGAAAACAATAGAATAATAAATAAAAAGCTTCCAGATTCTGAAATTTTAGATTCTATTTATCTTTAAATTACTTGGAACAAGCTTATTTTTAACAAAGTGTGAAGTGACTTAAGATTTTCTTTCCTTTACTCATTATAGCTCCTCAGGAGGCCAGCAAGAGGGAAATCACTGTTAATCCTTTCCTGCTCCAGGGGAAGAGCATTAATCCTAGAGCCCCTCACATCCTTAACAGGGCTGCTGGCAGCTGAGTGAAGAAGGGAAGGAAAAAAGCTTGGGTCACTGTAAAAGGGAAGCTCTACCAGGGTTATAAGAACTGTGTGACTGTAGTTTTAAAAACACTTTCTAACCCATCCCATATGGGATTTAATGTATTCTTTGCACTGAAAATCTAACTATAATTAGCAGTTATTTTTTTCATTAGAGACAAAGGGGTTAACTATGATAAGGAAAATAGGAGTTTGGGGGGGGGAATGAAGACAACTGTACTTGAACAACAATAAAAAATGTGAAAAACAAAAGAAAAATAGGAGTTTGTTTTTTTAAGTGAATACATGTTTTACTGAAGCTAAAATCTCTAATCTCTACTGTGTGAAAAAAACCTCTTCTTCATTAAGTAATCAAAAACCTCACTGCTACTTAAGAATTTTGAAAATTTATATCACTTCTTTTTCGGTTTCCTAACAAAATGCCCACAGCAATCATTACAAAATACACTTAAGTCCCTATCCCACTATTTCCCTTCTCACAGGAGATATAACTCTGGCATAGTGGATTTGGTGGTAAAGACTTCGAACCAACTCGAATTGGATTC
Source organism: Micronycteris hirsuta (assembly GCA_004026765.1). Taxonomy (NCBI): domain Eukaryota; kingdom Metazoa; phylum Chordata; class Mammalia; order Chiroptera; family Phyllostomidae; genus Micronycteris; species Micronycteris hirsuta. The sequence goes on from PVJI01009297.1 coordinate 8,817, forward strand.
TGGCTGTGTCAGGAAGACATCCGGATTAGGTAGATGTCAAAACCTCTTGGGTTGAGTCTCAGCTCTGCCATGTGAGCCCTGAGACCTCGGGCAATCACAAGACTTCTCTGATCCCTCTGAGCCTCCACTGCCTGCCTCACCTGTGCCATAATTACTATGAAGACTGAGTAAGATAATTAACAGTACACAAATAATATTTCTATGTAAAACAGTAAGCAAGATATAGTAATATACAAAATGCTACTAACACAGAACTATACAAATACACACAGACACTCCAGATGGAGATGAATGAAGGCTAAAGTATGCAAAAGGGTTTACAAGTTATCTTTAGTTTCTAAAATACTCAAGGTTCCTCTAATCAAGATTATGCAGATCCAACCCATTCTTTGAATTAAAGCTCAAATACTACCTCCTTCCTGACACTGGTGTACAGTAAGCATCTTTTTCTAACCTCCTATAACATTAATGATACCACCAATCGGATTTCTTATTGAAAGGCTCTTGCATTTTAGAGGTTTCCTATGTATCAAGTTTGTCTTCTGGATAAAATAGAGTCAATACAGTTAGAATGAAAGAACCATGGGATACCCCTACTGTTTCCTATTTAATAACTAAGTACTCAGTAGGCAAACAAGATATAAATTGAATTAAAACCAAAATAATGCCTTTCTGCTATATGGTAATAAAGTTACAAAATAAATGACTATTCAAATGGATTACCTTCTCTACTGCAAGTTTGACCTAAAAACCTAGATAACTAGCGCGTTTCCAAATAAGAGACACAAAGTGACTACCAGAATTTTGATATAATAATGTAAAGGAAAACAACCTATTATCAATTTGTTTTGTACTGACATAATTTTATCTTCAAAGAAAAAGGCACATATCGGAGTTAACGAACAACCCTCTATGGAATGATGAAGATGAGCTCAAACTTTTTACCCTGTATTTTTGGACCCTTCCAGAAAAGATTAAATCAATGACATCATTAATTAAGTGGGTTAGCTTATAAACAAAATTGTATTCACAAGTCATCATTTAATTTGCTTGGACTTAAAATTTGGAACAAACCAATGTTTTACATACACCCTAACTGCTGTGCTATGCGCTAACAAACAAAGGGGATAAAAAGTAAATATACTTACCAAGAACAATATACACTTGCAGTTTGGAGCTGCTGCGTAAGGTAAGTCGTACAAAGAACAAATGCTGTGTTATCCTGACCCTCGGATTCCAGATTACATATGATGTCTAGTATTTCCTTGCAGTCAACCTTTGCAATCTATCAAAAATGAGATGACTAAGTCAAAAAGAAAATGGTGACTTTCCTGTACACTTCGTTATATATAACATAAGCTTCTTTTCTATCTTTGATCATTGATGAAGCAAGACTTTAAAATGGCTGAGACTTACGGAATGAAATATTTCATATAAGAAAGTATTAAACAGAGAATAGAACAGATAATAAATACAAGAAGTTCCACTGTAGTCCCAACACAGATAAAAATATTTTAGTACAGTTTTAAAAAAATTACTCACGAACACCGCTGCTACATAAATGAGTCAAATTATGTAGATTAACTTCAGGTTATTTTCAGCTAAAGCACCATCATTTTCCCCCCTGTGTTTTCTTTCTTTTGTTCATTTTCAATTTTATTCAAGTCACTTTACTCACAGGTAGAAAAATAAAGGGCTTAACCTTGCTGCCAGTAGGGCTAAAAGAAGACAACTAAGACACTGTTTTAAATGTAAATACTTTAGTAATGTCATTTTCTCATACAAACAAATAAGGAAAAAAACCTTGTGGGTGAGTTTTTCAAACCATTGAAACACTTTTAGAAATTTATATTTTAAATTTGCACTATTTATGGGAATCTTAAAAAAAAAACTTCTGAGCAAATCAGTAGGATTTTCTGGGGCTTTTCTGTATACTGATCAAACAGAATAAAACCTCTAAAGACCCTTTCTCACTCTCTATTCTATCACTTCCCTGTCTTAGTAAACAGAACGTAAAGAACATAATCTATTGCATTACTGTTTCAGCATTGTAAATGTCAATTATACCAGGCACCAAATATACAAAACCGACAATTTCAAGACCACTGAAGTGTGCATAGGGGCAAATGAGGTATACAGAGTTTAGTTCTCTCTTACAGGGTGCTATGCAGTTCTCATCGATGGTTCTAAGTCGCTAATTTTAATCATACCTTCGGGTAGACACCACAAGGCTTCTTTCAAAACTTAGCTCAAATGTCACTGTCTCACAGAATCCTCCTCTAAAAACACATTAGAATCCCTATCAAAAACTCTACTTTAAAATTTCTCCTCTGTAGCATTTATCACAACTGTAATTCAATCATTAGTTGAACAACTTATTAGCATCTGTCTTCTCTGCTGGAATATAAAATCCATGAGATCAAGGGCTATGTACATCTTGTTCAAAACTCAGCACTTAAGAGTGTCTGGAACAAAGAAGACACTCAGTAAATAGGTGTTGATGAATGGATAAATGAATCAAGTTTTATCAAGTAAAAGGCTCATATTTACACTAACAAACATATAATTCTGTGTTTTCTAATCTTTTCAAAGTCAAGCAATGACTTAATAAGCAATATATTGTGTACTTAAAAGCAGTTATTCTAGAATCTGATTGTGTATATTCTCTTTCTAGCTCTATAGCTACTAGTTATGTGATCCTGGGTAAGTTGCATTAACTCCTCAGTAACTAGTTACTCAGTTTCCACATCTGTAAAAGGGGGATAACAGAACCTCTCTCCTAGTCATTAAGAATTACGTTTTAGCCCTGGCTGGTGTGGCTCAGTGGATTGAGCGCGGGCTGGGAACCGAAGGGTCCCGGTTCGATTCCCAGTCGGGGCACATGCCTGGGTGGCGGGCCAGGTCCCCGGTGGGGGCCATGTGAGAGGCAACCATGAATTGCTGTTTCTCTCCCTCTCTTTCTCCCTTCCTTCCCCTCTCTCTAAAAATAAATAAATAAATAAAAAAAGAAAGAATTACGTTTTAGTACAACATGATGACTATAATTAATAATACTGTACTGCATATTTGAAAGTTGCTGAGAGATCTTAAAAGTTCTCATCACAAGGAAAAAACTAATTATGTATGATGACAGATATTAAGTAGACTTATTGTGGTGATCATTTTGCAACATATACAAATATTGAATCATTATGCTGTACACCTAAAACTAGTATGTTAAATGTCAATTATTACCTGAATAAAAAAATATGTGTGCCTATTAAAGTTGTAGTTAAGTCTTTTTAAAAAGATGTTTTAAAAGGGAACTAGCAAATAGAGAGCACTTTAAAAGTAATTTAAAATTGTTTTCATAAAATATATAAATTTTTTTAAAGGAGGGGGAGAAAGAGAAACTTAAGAATACTAGAAAGTATTTCAAAAGATCGTTCTCAGATGCAAGATCACTCAATGCAAATTTATACCTAACAAGTACAGGAGGCCAAGTTAAGTTGTTAAAGCCTAAACATAATTAAAGTTAAATTTAGTTTTCGGGGGGAAAAAAACCTCATCATACATTCTGAAGATGAAATTTTACTGATGCCCTCGACAACCATGTGCCCATCCATAACCGAACTAAGCAGAAGGATCACCCAGAGATGAAATGCCCACCACACAGTCACTTAAAAATACACCAACTGAAGGACCAAAACGAGAATTCCGCAGCACATGGAAACAGCTGTTCCAGAGCTAACACCACCTACTATCACTGCCATGTTAAAGCCGCTGTCAAAAATTAAGAATTCTAAAATTTGATTTAGGCCGCCATATAACATCTCCAAGCTGAGAAACAGCACGAGAAATTCTTTAATCCAGATATACAAATTAGAATAAAAATAACATACAACTGCCTTTCTAAAAGTGCCCAGGTTCCCCAGTTGGGGGCTTGAGAGAAGCAACCAGTTGATACATCTCTCATATGTTGATGTTTCTCTCCCTTTCTCCCTCCCTTCCCCTCTCCCTAAAAAGTAAATAAATAAGATCTTTAAAATGATATACTTTTAACACCTCATAAGTAATACAATATGATTATACTGCTTGTCCTCAACCTTGTGCAATAAGCTTAAGAGCACACTAAAAACCAAACATAAGCCACAAAATATTTTTCAGCTACAGTCAATTAAAATGAAGGTCACTGACAAGCTTTTGAGAATTTCAATAATTATCTAGGAAATATCTTGTACCTGGACTAGTACTGAAATAATTTCTTTGTTCTTAAATATGATACCTATCCCTGGGCTTTACATTCTTTACCTATTAAGACAAGTAGGACACATGCATCAAATAATTAAATCTTTGTTTACCATCCATCTTACCTACTAGAATATATGTTCCTGAAAGCAAAAGTTTGTTTCATTCACCATTGCATCTTCAGTACCTACAACAGTGCCAGGCACATGGGTGGGGGTGGCAGTGGGGGGGGTCATCAATAAATATTTGTCGACATGAAAGGTTACATGATAAATAACTTAGTGGTCACAAAATGTCAGGATGACCACGTGGGACAGACTGAAGACAGGAAGATTAGATGGACTAGAGTTAGAAAGTAAGTCTTCAAGGAAAATAGTTTTGGGGGGATATCAGGGTCTATGTAAGGGTGGATGGCCCAAAGAAAGATGAAAGATTGAGCAAATTATTAAATAATGTGAGAGTAACCACAGCATATGAGGAGAGAAAAGATTACCTATTATGAAGAGTAGTATTTACCGCCCTGGCTGGTGTAGCTCAGTGGATTGAACGCTGGCCTGCGAACCAAAGGGTTGCTGGTTTGATTCCCAGTCAGGGCACATGCCTAGGTTGTGGGCCAGGTCCCCAGTGTGGGGTGTTCCAGAGGAAACCACACATTGATGTTTCTCTCTCTCTCTTCCCCCCTCCCTTCTCCTCTCTGAAAATAAATTAAAAAAAAAAAAAAAAAAAAAAGAGTAGTATTAACCACTTAACTGGCACTAAGTGAATGAGAGGTTGAATTAAATAAGGTTAAGAGTCTTAGGACAAAGCTAAATTGCACACTGGAAGAATAAAACCGTGTCATAAAGTTGTGCAGATTCAAACTACACAAAGGTAACCATCTAAAGGTAGTGGGATTTAAATTGAGTCTGCTTGCGAAGCCCTAAGTGTTGGCATAGGGCTTCTCTCAGAAGAAGGGAGACCTCTGAGAGGCAACCACGTGAAGGGGGGGCGTAGTGGAACATGGTACTTTTTGCTAATTTCCATAAAGGTAGCATATAGGCTAATGACAGTGACAGACTGGGGAACATGGAATTTACCCTTTGGCTTTATGGGGAATTAGAGGATTTTGTTGCTATTGTTTCTTTTGGAAATATATCCAAAAGGGATGACTTGAAATCAGTATGGTTTGTGGTTTAATTTCTACTTATTAGACTTCTCCTGATTATGAAAGATATAAAAAACAAAAGTTATCCTTAGACCTTTTAAAACCATAGTGAGTTTTAGTCCAGTATTTTGTCTATACACACTAACTGTACAGGATGGATTTAATGTGTCTACCTGCAAATATGTACCTATTTTAAAGAAGGGAGGGACTATACTGGTTGTATATTCCTCCTTTTACCCTAATGTTCTGTTTGACTTAACTGAGTTTTTACTAGCCCACAAGACAGAGAAGCGAAGGTAGGCCAACTGTAGAGTCAGAGAGTAAGGAGATGTGAAAAAATAAAGGAGTTGGAAAAGTAATAATAAAAGTAACAATAACAACAACACTTCTAGCTCCTTAGCATTCATCACTCTATGCCGGCTCTGTTCTGCAAGTTTACATAAACTAAATTTTCACAACCACCCAACGATATGGGTACACTACTGTTATCCCCAATTACAGATTACAAAACTTAAGGCACAAATAGATTAAGTAGCCTGCCAAAGGTTATACAGGTAGTAAGAGTCCCAGGATCTGCCCAGGCAGTCTGGCTCCAGAGTCCATATTCCTAGCCAATATGTTAAAGTGAGACGTTTTAATAGTAGAACACACAATACGTTATTACCAAATAAAAAGGAAACTGTACACCTTTGGTTTTCCCTAACTCTGAGCTCTTTGAAGACAAGGAATATGTTGATTGTTCTGTTTCTAAGGGTAGTAAATAAACATTTACTGAAGTAAAATGAATGAACCATGAGCAGAACCAGCCAAGAACTTAGAAGCATTTGAAAGACTATTCAGGATCATTCATTCCACACCATCTTCTCACCTTAAGCCTCTTCAAAATCCTAACCGGTTCCCTCAGATCTTTCCTTATCAAAAAAGTCTGATAAACAATGACACAAAAATAGAAATCATGCATAAGCACCAGCAATGACATTTGAATTTACCAGTATCAAAACTTTCAGGATAAAGGCATGAAGCAGCTAATGCTGGAAAATCAGGTGGCAAAGATGTAAACATATCATCTTACCTAAGAATTTTATTTCTTTTTTATTTTTTAAAGATTTAATTAATTTATTTTTAGACAGAAGGGAAGGGAGAAAGAAAGAGAGGGAGAGAAACATCAATGTGTGGTTGCCTCTCACGTGGCCCCCACTGGGGACCTGGCCTGCAACCCAGGCATGTGCCCTGGCTGGGAATCGAACAGGCGACCCTTTGGTTCGCAGTCCATGCTCAATCCACTGAGCTACACCAGCCAGGGCCTAAGAATTTTATATATATTGGTTACGTGACTTCCTACTAGCCCTGATGTTGAATAGGGAATAAAAACAAAGAGTTGGACATAACAAGGGTAATGCCTGAAAATTATCCTGTGGCGTATCCTACATAAAACGTAATGAATGTCTTTTATAAATGCATAGCTGAACACTCAAATAAGAAAAGTAAATCACTAAGGGAAAAGAGTATTTAAGTTTGAACATCTTCCCTAATTTGATGAATTGTTGCTAATGTCACTAAGAGTCTGAGCTTTACAAATTGTGGATAGATGACACAGCTTAGACCTGAGATCAGAAAGTTGGCACTGAGAGTTTCTATATTAAGTTGGAGCCCCTGAAGAGCTAAAAACTGAGAGAAAGAGTGGGCTAAAATAAAAAAAAAAAGTAATGAAGCCAGGGGATATAATAGGAAAACTTCTTTGTCAATCTTAACCTGAATTCTGGTAGGATAAAAGAAGAACCATTTTAGAATGTATAACCTGTCCTTTCTCCAAACCTGGAGTTTGATAATAACACTACTGTTGTCTAAAATCCCTAAACTGAGAAAAATAAAATAAAATAAAATAAAATAAAAAGATCTGGCTGATAACAGCTCTGAATCACCAGGCAGAAGTAATGATAAAAACCGCTTTGATTTACAGAAACACATGCTAACCAAGGCCTATTAGAGTTCGCAGACATAAAGCGCCCTCCACCTCCCTCCACCCCACCAAAACTGAGCTCAAAATTCCAAACTAGAAAAAGGACAAATAAACAGGCCACTCCAAAAATGCAAGCAAGGACAATAAACTGCAGAACTAGACTCCTGAGAACTTCAGATAATAGAATATAGAACAGAAAGACTTGAACACCCCTCCAACCATGGATTTTGGGGAAAAAATAAAATTAGAGTACAGTGAGTGTGATAATAATGTAAGTGAGAGAGAGAGATAGAGGAGGAGAGAAGGGGAGAGAGACTGAGACTCATGAAGGGAGGGAAGATGGGAGAGGGAAGAAGGACCAGGGGAAGTAAGGAGGGAAGGAAGGGAGGGCAGGAGGACTAAGTCATGAAAAGACATAGCGGTAAATGTACCAGGGATAGGCAAAAGTGGGTTTACAGTTGTGAGTATGTGAAACAAGAGTTTATTCTTTTATTTTATTTTTTCATTATTTTATTGTTGTTGTTCAAGTACAGTTGTCTGCATTTACCCCCACCAAGTTTATTCTTGTATTATTTATTAATTATTGTACTTATTTGCATTACAACTAAAAACCTACTTTTGTCCACTACTGTATATTGTTGAGTGAAAGAAGCCAATCTGTAAAGGCTACATACTGTTTGATTCCAACTACATGACACTCTGTAATAGGCAAAACTGTGTAGGTAGTAAAAAGTGGTTGTTAGGGATTTGAGGGGAGAAAGAGAGATGAAAAGGCAGAATTCAAGAAATTTTTAAGGCAACAGAACTATTCTGTATGATACTGTGATGGCAGGTTCATGTCATTTATACGTTTGTCAAAGCACATAGAATGCACAACACAAAGAATGAACCCTAATGTAAACTATGGATTTCAGTTAATAACAATGTACTGGTTCACCAATTATAAGAAATGTAACACACTAATGGCAAGATGTTAACGGTGAAACTGAGGGGGGTTGGGAAGGTTTGCATGTGAGCTCTATTTTCCACTCAATTTTCCTTTAAACCTAAAACTGCTCCCAAAAAATCCCATTAATTTTAAATTGTCTTTTTATCATTAGCTTGTATGAGTTCTTCATATATTTTGGATTCAAGTCCTTTACCAGACATATGGTTTGCAAATATTTTCTCCCATCCTGTGAATCACTTTTCACTTGCCTGGTGTCCTCTGATGCACAAAGTTGGATTAAGTTCTATTTAGTTTTCCTTTAGTCACATATGTTTTTGCAGTCAGATGTAAGAAACAATCTGCCTAATCTGAGGTCTTAAAGATTTATTCCTGTCCCGACTGGTGTGACTCAGTGGGTTGGGTGTCATCCTGAAAACCAAAAAGTCCCGGTTCTATTCCCAGTCAGGGCACGTGCCTGGGTTAGCGGTCAGGTCTCCAGTTGGAGGCGTGCGATCGGAAACCAAATGATGTTTCTCCCCATCTCTTCCTCCCTCCCTTTTCCTCTCTCTAAAAATAAATAAAATCTTTTTTAAAATTAAATTAAAAAAACTAGAGGTTTTTTTCCTATATTTTCTTGTAAGTTGCTACAGTTTTCGCTCTTACACTGAAGTCCATGATGCATTTGGACTTAATACTTGCATATGGTCCAACTCCCTTTCTTTCCCCTCTTGAATTGATTTGGCACCTGTGTAGAAAACAACTGACTTTAAGTGTGAGGGCTTATCTCTAGACTCTCCATTCTAGTTCATTGATCTTTTTGCCTATCTTTTTTTTATCAGTTCTGCTGAAACATACTGTCTTAATTACTGTAACTTTTTGAAACTTTGAAATAAAAAAGTGTGGGTCCTCCAAATTCGTTCTTTTACAAGATTTTGGCAATTCTGGGCCCCTTGAATTTTCACACAAATTTTAGGATCAGCTTGATAATTCCTGCACAAAAGGAAGATAGGATTTTGATAGAGATGACACTGAATCTGTAGATTAATATAGGGAGTACGGCCATGTTTACAATATTAAGTCTTCTGATCCATGAACATAGGCTGTTTTCCGTTTAGACTTTCTCGCAACATTTCATAGCCTTTAGTGTACAAGTCTTGCACTTGTATTTTTTAATTTGTTCCTAACTACCTTCTTCTTTTTGATGCTATTGTACATGGAATTGTTTCCTTAATTTCATTTTTGCCTTGTTCATTGCTAGATGTATGTAAATAAAAATGACTTTTGTATATTCATCTTATTAAGACTGTTCATACACAGGACCATGACATTTGCAAATATACCGTCCTTATTCATCTTCCTTCCCAATCTAGGTGCCTTTTCTTTCTTTCCTTGACTAAATGCCCTGGCTAAAACTTCCAAAACAATATCAAATAGGAGTGGCAAGAGCAAACATTCTTGTTCTGTCCCTTCCTGATCTTAGGGGGAAGGCAGTCTTTCATCATAAAATATAATGTCAACTGTAGGGTTTCACAGATGCCCTTTATCAGGCTGAGGAAGCCCCCTACCATTCCTAGTTTGAGTGCTTTTACATGAAAAGGCATAGGATCTTGTGATGAGCATGTGGCTTTTATCCTTTCTTTTATTGAACATGCTGTATTATTTTTGATGGATTTAAACCAACCTTGTGTTCCTGTATAAATCCCACTTCATTAAGGAATATGTTCCTTTTTATATGTTGTGTACTTGTCTTACTGTGTTTTTAATGAGGATTTTTGCATCTATATTCATTAGGAATATTGGTCTGTAGTTTTCTTTCTTTTTTTTAAAGATTTTGTTTATTTATTTTTAGAGAGATGGGAAGGGAGAAAGAGAGGGAAAGAAGGTGTGTGAGAGAAACACCGATTGGTTGTCTGTCACATGCCCCCAACTGGGGACCTGGCCCACAACCCAGGCATGTGCCCTGACTGGGAATTGAACAAGCGACCTTTGGGTTCACAGGCCAGGGCTCAATCCACTCAGCCTCACCAGCCAGGGTTGTAGCTTTCTTTCTTGTGATGTCTTTGGTTTTGGTTATCAGAATAATGGCCTCATAGCATGAGTTTGGAAGCATTCCCTCTTATATTTTTTTGGAAGACTTTGTAAAAAATTGGTATAAATTCTTCTGTGTATGTTCACCAGTAAAGCTATGTGTGTGGAAGCTTTTCTTTGTGGTTAAGTTTTTAAATCACCAATTCAATCTCTTTACTAGTCATGGGTATATTCAGATTTTCTATTTCTTTGTGAGTCAGTTTCAGTGGTTTGTATTATTTTAAAATTTGTCTATTTCATTTAAGTAAATCTAATTTTTTGGTATGCAGGTCTTCACAGTATTCCCTTATAACCCTTTTTATTCCTATAAGGCTGGTACTGATGTCCTTTCATTTCTAATTTTAGTAATTTGAATATTCTTTTTCTTGTTCAGTGAACTAAAAGTTTATCAATTTTGATCTTTTCAAAGAACCAACTTTATTACTATTTCCTATTGATATGGTATTCTCTATTTCATTTATTTACACCCTAATGTGTATTATCTCCTGCTTGCTTTGGGTTTAGTTTCCTCTTCGTTATCTAGATTTTTACAGCAGATGTTCAGGTTATCAATCTGAAATCATTCTTTTTTGAGATTGACATTTTGTAACTAGAAATTTCCCTCTAAGCAGTGAGTTAGCTGTATTCCATAAGTTTTGATATGTTATCATATCATTTCATCATTCAGGATGTATTTTCTAATTTCTCTTGTGCTTTCTTTCCCTTTGATCCACTGCTTATTTGGGAAGGTGTTTAATTTTCACATATTTGTGAATTCCCCAAATTTCCTTCTGTTACTGATTTCTAATTTCATTCCATTGTGACTGAAGAACATATTTTGTGTGACTTTAATCCTTTTAAATTTATCAAGATTTGTTTTGTGGCCTGATAGGGGATCTATCCTAGAGAATGCCCCATATGCATTTAAGAAGAATGTATGTTGTGTTGCTGTTGGGTATTCTATAAATGTCTGCTAGGTCTAGGTTCAGATCTGATATTGAGTCTCTCTAGCAAATTAATTTTAATTATTACTGTACTTTCCACTTAAGAATCTCAAGTTAGTTATTGTTTTTTTAATACTCACCCAAGGATATGCTTTTTGATTTTAAAGAGAGGGAAAGGAAAAGACAGGGAGAAAAACATTGATCGGTTGCCTCTTGTATGCGCTCTGAGGACTAAACCTGTAACCCACGCATGTACCCTGACCAGGAATCAAACCTGCAAACCTTTTGCTTACAGAATGATGATCCAACCAAATGAGCCACACCAGCCAGGGCTCAATTTGGTTCTTTTTTATAATTTCAATTTTTTTGCTGCTATTCTCCACTTGCTCAGACACTGTTCTCATACCTCCCTTTACTTACTTATGTAGTTCCACCACTGCTTCTTTTGAGCCACCTGGTGTGGGTATTCTCAATTAAGGTCACACAAGGTGACTGTCTTCTTGTTTCAGTTCTCATAGTGTAACAAGTCTTTTTCATGTTCTATTTAGTGTCACTTTTTACATTTTTGTGCTTTTTTTGGGTGATTTCACTCTTTAAAATAGTCCCCAGGTGTAGTTCTAAAGTGCTATCTAGAGTTTCTAAGTGCAAGAGGCTGTGATGTGCCTTACAAAGAAAATACATGTATTAAATAAGCTTCATTCACGCATAGCGCTACTGGCTGCCAGTTCAGTGATAATGAATCAACAGTACATATTAAATAAGTTGTCCTTATACAGAAACACACAAAAAACAAAGTTATGATCAGTTGACAAAAATGTTGTGACAAGAAGTTTGCAGAAACCTAACCTTCTATATCCCCTAGGAGTAACAGTTTCAGCATTTGCTAATTCAGGGTTTGCAGTGACTGTTATAGAACATAACTCTCATGAATGACAAGAATTGCCCGTATTTGTAACAGGTAATATACAGTTCTTGTCCAGTCAGGCCAACATCTGGGTGTCCTTAGGAAGAGTTTCTACAGGCTGCTTTTTTTACTCTGTGTATGGGCTATCATTTTTCTTTTTATGATAAGTGGGTATTTTAAATAATATATGGTGGCAACTCTGGAAATTTGATTCCCTCACTTCTTTAGGGTTTGTTATTGTTGCTATTTAGTTAGGGACTTTCCTGGAATAATTCTGTAAAGTCTGTATTGTCATCTGTGGCCACTATTAAGTCTTTGCTCATTTTGCTTAGTAATCAGCTGCCTATTCAACATATTCAGGATGTATGTTTAAATGCCTTGAACAAGTAGTCTCTCTGCTTTTGCCAAGCAGCTCTGTGTTTGTGTTGGGACATGCTTTCAATTTCAGTAGGCAGTTTACAACTATCTTGCCCTTCATTTCCTTACTTGTGCAAAGCCTCAAGGTAAACAAAAGGTGAGGGAGCAGGGCCTTCTGAAGTCATTCCTTGGCAGATATACAGTCCTGTACATGCATATTACTTTCCAGACTCCAAGGAATGTATCAGAGGTTTTCAAAGCCCCCTACAGATATCCCACATTCCAGTTCTTCTTTTTAATTTTTTGGCCAATCTCTTTTTAGCCCAACTAGTAACACTTCCTCAGAAGCAACTGATTAAATTGTCATGTTAATCAATTATCAATGATTGTTTTTGACAAATGTTCTGGGGACAGAGCTTTTGGCAGAGTAAACTCTGAGTCAAATAAAGATAGGTTCTGAGAATGGAGTTTTTAGAAGGTTAACAGATAGGTCAAATGGTGACAATTTTCTGGGGATGGGCTTTTTCAGAGTTCCAAAACCATTCCATTTTCTTGGGTGGCGCTAGGCTGCTGGTTTTTATAGCCACAGAGTTTCCTGGTTGTTTTCATGGTTACTGTGAAGCTGGAGAGGGGGAGATGGGTAGTAAAAGTTAAAATGCCACCAAGCTTGCTGTTCTTACTGAAATTCATGTTTTTCTTGAATAAAACCTCCTAGAATTGTGATATGCTGTTAGGTAATTTCCAGAGTTCTGAAAAAGTTAATTTCAACCACTCTCTCACTTCAAATGCTGATGACCTGGAACTCTTTAATTTCCAGCTCAGACTTCTCCCCTAGGTCTCACATTGTGTGACTACTATCTGCTGTTCCTTCTCCTTTGTGGTATTAGTCTTTGTATCCCCAGTGCCTAGTAAAATCTTCCAATGGATGTATGAAAGGCATATGACTGAAAGGCATATCTGTACTATTTCTTACAATAACATGTGAGTCTACAATTATCTCAAAATACAATGTCTAATTTTACTTTATTTTTAAAAAAAGATCACCGTAACTACTGTAAAAAAATGAACTGTGGGGACAAGAATAGATGCAACTGTAAGACTTCCATAATAATCAATGAACTGGCATTAGGAGAAGGTGGGTATTTGTCTTCTGAAGTTATTTTCATGCTTACACTACAAGGGTTAAACTAGTACTCTGGCCAGTGCTACCACTGGATTATTTTCAATATAGTACTTTCAATCTAGAATAGTGGTTTCAATCTAGTATTTTCCTGATCCATCCTGAGGTGTAAGGCAAGTAATTTTTTCCTAAGAATACCTTTTAAAAACTGAAATTAGCAATTGTCTTTTCAAAAAGGAATCAGGAAAAACAAAAAAGACTCAAAGTGGATTTAACATTATCCGTAACATAGATTACTCTCACTTGCATCCTTGAGTAGGAGAAAGGGGGGAGTTATAGTTACCAAGCTTCTATTTCATGTAAAACTGGATCTACCTTTGGGAGAATCATCATCCCCATTTAGTTTCAAAGACATCACCTGGAAAAAGGCTTCTAAAACTTTGGGTTCTTTTATACTGTAACAATACCACAAACCGCCACTATGTTGAGAGATCACGTGCAGGTTTCTTAAAGAAATAAATGGTCACTGATGCTTTTAATTAAATCCTAGAACGGTGTGTATCTGAAACCTGAAATGTCGTACTGAATTTTTAAAAAATAATGTATATCTAACTCTCCAGTGTAATCATACATAAACTAAAATACCCACACATAACCCATGAAAGGAGAGCAGAAGTGAGATCCAAATATGTACTTAGTCATGGGAAGATGCCTCTTCAAGTTATTTTTTAAAACTCTGCTTTAGGAGGTAAAATATTTAAATAGGCAAATCCTCCATTTCCTCAGAAGGCCTTTCTACCTTTAGTGTACTTTTCAAGTATACATCGTATTCCCCATATGATTATTAATGATAAAGTAAAATTATTCATATTTTAATTTTAAATTTAATTGTATTATTTTGTTATTCCTTGTTCTGGATCCATCTTAATCTTGTTTATTTAAAATACATTTGGAATTTCTATGTTCTTGTTTACTTTTTCTTCTATTCCCACACTGAATTCCCAGTGGGTCCTGTTTAAATGGATTTGCTATGTTTATCATTTATACCTAGTGACTGTGTCAATTCCCAACAGTGTTAGTTAGACTGGTGAATAAATTAGGTCCTGTTTGTCTGTTCCTTTCCCATCAAGAGAAGGAATAAGCCTTTGCTACTGTATCCACTGACCACATTAAACACTGAAGGTACAGTTCATTCAGGGACCAAGGCTGACACAGACCCACCCTGTAACTGTATCAAGAACTCTTCTGACAGATTCCATGGTTCTTCATGATAACAGAAGTGTTTCATGTTTAAAACACCATTATCCTTCATATTATAAGTCGAAAACTTGATCTTTGCAAGGATTTCCTCTTTCAGTAGCGAAAAAAATATACAAGAAAAACCTACTTGGGACACTTCTCCATGGCCAAGTCTGTAACTTTCATTAAAATATTTTCATATGTAAAATTAACAGCAATGTCATCTCATTCAATTCTAAATGAAGTATTTACAAACTAGAACTTCAGGATTCCATGGAGTTCTGAATTTTGGCTTTCAAGCTGACCCTGTCAATTACTCTTAATTGTGTCTGGTTGAATCTTCCCCAGCAGAGGATTCCCATTACACACACCTATTACTGTGATACCCACAGGTGCCAACATACAAGTACGTCTATTCCCCGCTGCTGCTCAAGTTAATTTGACTCTACTGAACTCAGCTGAAGTAGATGGCAAAATATGTGTATAACTCTTCTTCTACCTTAGAACACGTGTTGATTTTAAGTTAATGAACATTTAGTGATTCATTAGTACTTTTCCAAGGCAAATTTTAAAGATTCTCTTTAATTCTAATGTCACTTGCAAAAGAAAGCATCACTGGATAAGAGACTAACTATGATGGTACTAGTGTTCTTTTAAAAATGATTTATGACATATGCTAAATGTTTTTGCATTAACTCATTTAATAAATTAATCACAATCATTATAAAATGTTTGAAATCACACCTTATATATAAATGTATAAATGTGAACAGAAGCATATACCACCAAGATGCTTCCTATTAGAACATGGCTCACCAATGCTTACCAAATGAAAATAAGTTATACAGTGGAAAGAGGGCTGGCCAGGGAGTCAGAAGGTCAGCATTCTAGTCTGACCTTGGACATCAGCTTAATGCAGGTAGGGCTCTGGAGGTACTACCATCTTGGCCTTAGTTTCATCACTGGTAAAACACAGGTTAGGCTAAATAATATGTAACGGTTGTAATACATTGGAAAATCTGATTCTTATAGAGCCAGGATCAGTAAAAATTTTTTGTACAGGGTCATATAGAAAATATTTTCAGCTTTGAGGACCAAATGGTCTGTTACTCAACTCTGCCATTGTACAGGGAAAAAAAAGCCATAGACAATCTGTAAAACTTTATTTACAAAAACAGGTAGTTGGGTCACAGGCCGTAGTTTGCGAACACCTCTATTTTTGTCCTGTCAGCAAGACTTGTCCTTTCTTTTGTTGCTAACTATGAGAGACCGTTCTGCGTGGCGTGGGCCCAGCTCCCACTCAGACAGTGGAGAGTCACACAAGGCCCACACCCATGGACAGGTTCTCCTGTGGGGAATCAGGCCTGCATTGAACTTGCTTTTTGCTAAAATCCCTCATCCTGAATTGAGGCAGCAAAGGCTTACTGCAACTTCCTAAAATCCATGCTAAAACCTTCCAAGGACAAGTGTAACCAGTTCAACCACTTTCCCCCTTACATTTGCAAATATCCTCTTTTCTTGATGTAATTAGCAACATCCTCTCCTCTGTTATCTGTAAAAGGTAATCACCTACAGTGATCCCATGCACAGTCAATGAGCACCTGTGCATAGTATATGAAAACCACCCTCAGCCCTGGCTGGTGTAGCTCAGTGGATTGAGCACAGGCTGGAAACCAAGCGGTCCCGGTTCGATTCTCAGTCAGGGCACATGCCTGGGTTGCGGACCAGGTCCCCCGTGAGGGCCACGTGAGAGGCAATCATACATTGCTGTTTCTCTCCCTCTCTTTCTCCCTCCCTTCCCCGCTCTCTAAAAAAAAAATAAAATAAATTAAAAAAAAAAAAAAAGAAAACCACCCTCAATGTAATGTGTCCAGAAAAACAGTAAAACCTTATCAAGGCAAGGGTCAGTGCCCTTCTCCTTTGACGGATTGGCCACCTTTCCTCCCCAACCAGATCATGTCTTGGTAGACTTATTCTCATCCGTGGCGGCTGGGGGGCCCTGCAGGCGGAGCTCCCCCACAGCGAACAACTCCAATTTCTTCTAAACCTAATACATACTTTTTCTAAATTTCTTTCTAAAACACTGTTTCTATCATTTTGCTTCCTACCTTCAAAACCTTCCTAATATCCACTGCATCAAATCTAAGCTCTAATGCCCTGGATTTTCAGAATCATTCCTTTTCCACACCCAACAGATCTTCTCTCTCATAAGACCTCAGCACCCACTCTCTGCCCCAGGCAAGGTGTTCTCTAGGGCAAGGGTCCCCAACCCCCGGGGCTGAGGACCAGTACTGGTCTGTCTGCAGCCTGTTAGGAATGACCTGGCTGCACAGCAGGAGGTGAGAGGCAAGCTAGTGCTGGCATTAACGCCTGAGCCCCACATCCTGACTCCCACCCCACCTCCCCATCTGTGGAAAGATTGTCTTCCATGAAACCAGTCCCAAGTGCCAAAAAAAATTGGGGATAGCTGCTATAGGGGGTACTGGCAAAGTACACATTCATTTCTGTCTATTACCACATCCAGTTATCCCACAACCATTCCTTCTACCTTCCAAACCCCATCAGTATTTCAAGGTCCAACTCAAGGATCAATTTTTACAAAGCCTTTTATTCCAGTCTACAAAGATGTTATCTCCATACTTCTACTGAATTTAGGGGCAGTATATTATGGCTTAGAATTTATCTTCCTAGAACTGCTTCTGGCAACCAAACTACTATTCAAACCACATACTCTTTGAATTTGCCAATGCTTAATATTAGAAACAATACAGGTTTTAAATAAATAAAAGGCTGAGAGAGTAAAGAAAAAGTTACTGTTATAGAATGGAGAAGAATCAAATCCAAGGTCCAGCATTTTTGATTCTTCTGAATTCTTTTGGTCTAAGAATAACCATTACTGCATCTTACCCTGATTAAGTTTCCCAAACAAAATATTGCAGCTGTTTTAGGAGATGAGCAGTCTTCCATTTCATTACCCTTCCCAACAGGGCAAATAAATAAATTAGCATACAGGCTTGTACTTAATCCCCATGAGTGCCTAGTCTGTGGCTAAGTATTTTTCTAGAATGCAAGGATATAGCACTGAACAAACCTATGTCTCTCTCATTACAAAGATTTTAATCTAGTGGGAGGAAGTAGAGAATAAGCAAGTATGATGTCTAGTAGTAGTAATATATACTACAAATTTAAAAAAAAAAAAGTAGGTAAGAGGACAAAGCAACGGGGGCCATTTTACACGGGTTTGTATTGGGTTGGCCAAAAAGTTCATGTAGTGTTTTCTACACAATGATGCTAGTAGTGCCTGGTTGTCTTTAACTTCATTAGAAACAATTTAGTTAGATTTAGTTATTGGACAGCTGTCGTATCAGCATGAATTAAAAAAAAAACATCAAAATTGGTAAATTTTTGTGCAGCCATTATAATAGTGAAAATGTAAGATAAGCAAACTTTCAGCACAGTATGCTTTAATATTTCAAGAAAGATAAAAATGCAACTGAAATGCAAAAAAACATTTATGCACAACTGAAAAAAAAGATTTGTGCTGTATATGGAGAAGGTGCTGTGACTGACTGAATGTGTCACAAGTGGTTTGTGAAGTGTCTTGGTACCACTGACAGACATTATGGTCAAACAATTCTTTGCTGTGGGGCTGTCTTATGCATTGGGAGATGTTTAGTAGCACCCCTGGCCTCCACCCACTAGAAGCCAATAGCGGAAATAGCCCACATACTCAAAATATCCAAATCAATAAAGTTATTGGTGAAAACGAAAAAATGTGTCTTATATTTTATGGAAAAAATCATATGTACTTTTTGGCCAACCAAATGTATAGTTATAATAACAACGGCAAATATTTACTGAAGAATCAGGGCAGAGTAAAATAAGGGATAAGATATTACTTTAGATGGGACAGTGAGAAGAGCCTCTCGATTATGGCAAGGAGAGATGTAAAGGAATGAGCAATCCAAATTATCTTGAGGAAGGGCATTACAGGCAAAGGAAATACTAAGTAGAAAGCTCTCAGGCCGGGAAATGTTTGTCTTGTTCAGAGAGCAGCATAGACAAGGCAGCTGGAGAGCAGTGAGCTTTAAACTGTACAAGACATGGTCAGAGACCCTGGCCAAGTAGCTCGGTTGGTTAGAGCATCATTGTGACATGCCAAGGTTGTGGGTGTGATCTTCAGGCAGGGCACATACAAGAAGCAACCAATGAATACAGAAATAAGTGGAACAATAAATTACTGTCTTTCTCTCTGCCTTCCTCTCTCTCAAATCAATAAACAAAAATTTTCTTAAAACATAGGGTTAGAGATGGTTAGAGAAGTAACCAGGGGCCATGTCACATAGAATAAAGACTTCTGAATTTATTCTGAAAAGATGAAAAGATGTTGAATGGTTAAAGGGAATGACATGGCCTGATTAATCTAAGAGATTATTCTGGCTACTTTTGAGAATAAAATGTTGAAAGCAAGAGTGAAAGCAAGTACACCAATTTGGAGGCTTCTGATTTCATCTGTGTATCCCCAACATCTGAGACAGCACTTGGTATATAAGGCCTTAAATATATAACACCTAGGACAATATTTATTATCCCATATCTTTAATATAATATACCAAACTCAGGTTTGATTCTCAGCATTACCACTTTAAGTATGTAACCATCCACCAGGTATTACTTAATCTGAGCCTTAGTTTCCTCACCAATAAAATGGAGCTACCTAAGAGTTCTAGTGAGGATTAAATGTAACAATGTATATAAAACACTTAGCCTAATATATCTAACACAAGTTAGGACTTTAAAAAGTGATAGCTGGTTATTCACTACCCATCCTCCACCTCCAACACTGAGAACACAGTTGGAAAACAAGTGACTTCATTTAAAGGGAAGTTCATAAAAACAAATAAAGCCCCTTAATAGCAGGAATATCAGGAGGTTAGTTATGGACATGTTAAATTCAAGACGCTGTTAGCCATACAAGTAGAGATAGTAATTAAGCGGTTGGATATAGAAGTCTGGAGTTCAGAGGAGAGAACTGGACTGGAAATAAAACATTTGGGGTTTAAATCATAGTTGGTACTTACCATCATGAGTCTAGATGAGATCACCGAGGGAATAAGTATAGATAGAAAAGAGAGGACACTCAAAAACAGAGTCCTAGAGTACAGGTAGAACTGAGAAAGAACAACCAATCAGGTAGACAGAAAACCAAGAGTGTGGTAATCTAGAACCAAGTGGAAAAACTGTTAAAAGTTTAAAAGACAAAGTTAGGAAGTCAGATTGAGTAAGATGAAAACTGAGAACTCTTCATTGGAAGGGTGAATGCCATATTAAAAAATATTTAAGGAGAAAAATGTTAACAGTAAACTTAGACAATTCGTTCAAGAAATTACTGTGAAGGGCCTAGAGAGAAATGGGGTGATGGCAAAGTGTAATCTGAAGATTTTTTTTTCAAGATGGAAAAAAACAACACAGACCTTTACAGCAGAGGTTGAAATTGATGGTGTAGGAGAGGAAACGAGAACTGCTCTAACATTACCCTCGAGGGGGCAAGAGCAGATGGGGTTTGTTTGATACAGAAGTCAAGGGGATTGACCTGAACTGGAAGAACAGGTATAGTTCATCCTTAGTAACAGAAGAGAAGTTATATATGTACAGATGGAGGCAGCTGAACAGATGTCATGGAAGGAGCTTATGGCAATTGTCTTATAACTAACTGCCTCAATTTCCTCAGAGATACAGGTAGAAAGTTCATGAACAGTGACAGGGGACACAAATTATAGTATGGTTTGAAGAGAAAGAAAAAGTATGAAATAGTAATCTAAGAGAGTGGGAGAATTAATGGACTAAAGAAATACAGTGAGTGATTTAAAGTAAAATTGGTTTGCAAGTGCTCCTCCACACAAGTTTGGCATCACTGGTGCAGGTTAAGATATAGAGTTTGTGAAAATTGAGGGATAAGCAAGATATTGGTTAGTCAAATAAGCACAATTAAGGGAGAGACCAGCAGAGGAACTGAGGGTGTATATAAAGAGTGACAACAATGACTGACTAGTAAAACAAAGTGAAGAGGGAAGTGAGAACATGTAGCGGATGAGGAAGAGTGAAAAGGGGACAGCATGAATAGATTGTTGATCCTGGGGAACCCTTACAGTAAAGGCAGTGAGGTAGAAAACGAGAGTTGCACTGGGAGAGGAGGATATTTATAGTTCGACCTGTCATAAAATCTACACCACAGACCCAGATCTCTGGGATTCCTACACTTAACAAGAAGGCTCAGTGTAGAGGCAAAATAAGAATCCATATGTCAGAAATGAATGGCAGGTAAGAAAAATAAAGGGAGGAGATGAATTACAGTCTAGGAAGTCCTCATTTTTTTCTGCATAATTTAACAAAAGCTATTAGAGAAAACTAATTTTAACTTTTCTAAGGAAAACAATGATTCGTGTTTAAAAAACAATGCAATCTGGGGACTTCTGGTCGAGATAGCGTAGGCAGACATGGTCACACAACCACATCAAAATTGCAACTAAAATATAGAACAATCATTGCTCAGAACCACCAGAAATCGAGTTGAATGAAAGTATGAAAACTATGGAATTAAAGAAACCATCTCCACCCAGACTGGTAGGAGGTGTGCGAGCACAGAATGGGCTAGTCCCTCACCCACATGTGGTGGATAAAAATTCAGGAGGGATATCTCGGGAGCAAGGAGTCCCATCCCCACACCAGTCCCCCAGCCCAGGGTTCCTGTGCCAGAAAGATATGTCACCACAACTTCTGGCTGTAAAAAACAGCAAGGATTGAGCCCGGCTGGTGTAGCTCAGTGGATTGAGCGCGGGCTGGGAACCAGAGGGTCCCGGTTCGATTCCCAGTCGGGGCACATGCCTGGGTTGCGGGCTGGGTCCCCAATGAGGGCCATGTGAGAGGCAACCATACATTGTTCTTTCTCCCTCCCTTCTCCTCTCTCTGAAAATAAATAAATAAAATCTTTAAGCGCCAAGCAGTTCCTCTTAAAAGAACCCACACATGGACTCACCTACTCACACTCACTCCCTCTGAGCTCCAGCACCGGGGTAGCAGCTGGAAAGGCAGCAGTGGAATATGGGGAGAAATTGAAGTGTCTGGCATCAACGCGGGCAGATGCCATTGCCCTTTTCTAAACCCTCCGCCCCCTACAGAGTTGGGCAAGCTGCTGCCATATCTGAGACTGCATCAACCTGGCTAACACTGTTTGTCCCAGCTGTGGATATCCCCAGAGACCCCACCTACCCACCTTCTTGGCCCACCCAAGCCTCTTTTCCATGTGAATGGCTAGTCTTGGCTCATACTTCACAACTTCCTAAATCCTAACAAACAAGCAGCAGCCAGCCTAGATTCACAGCTTGGCTTCACCTGGGAATCTCCAAGCCCAGCACAAGTAGCAGCCTTCTCAGATTGCTTTATAGCTCAGGCAGGTTAGCCCCAGGCAAAACACAGGTGTAGGATGACCTTGGCCTGCACCATCTGGGAAAGCCCAGGGCCATCGAACCCAGTCAAAGCACCACCACCCTGCCCCTGCACAATTGATCCTCCCCAGAGGGCAGAGGTTGGGTGGCACAGCCCATCCTTGCAGCAGACTGGCCTGGGTAAATCCCTCCCACTGATCTGCCAACAGCAACCAAGGTTCTACTACAAGAGGAGGGTGTGCTCAGCCCACTTGAAGGGTGCACCTCGAGTACCCTGCTTGGATAATAGGGGAGGCTGTGCCACTAGACCCTAAAGAACACCTATTACATTAGGCCATACTACTAAGACACAGAGTTAAAGCAGCCCTACCTAATACATAGAAACAAACACAGGAAGCCTGCCAAAACAAGGAGACAAAGAAAAAAGAAACATGGCCGAAATAAAAGAACAGATCAAAACTTCAGAAAAAGGGCTAAACAAAATGGAGATAAGCAATCTATCAGATGCAGAGTTCAAAACACTGGTTATAAGGATGCTCATGGAACTTAGTAAAGACCTCAGCAGCATAAAAAAGATCCAGTCAGAAACGAAGGATTCCCTAATTGAAATGAAGAACAATTTACAGAGAAACAACAGTAGCGTGAATGAACTGAGAATCAAATCAATAGTGTGGAACATAAGGAAGCAAAAAACAACCAATCAGAACAAGAAAAGAAAATCCAAAAAATTAGGATAGTGTAAGCAGTCTCTGGGGCAACTCCACGAGGTCCAACATTTCATTATAGGAGTGCCAGAAGGAGAAGAGAAATAGCAAGAAAGTGGAAATCTATTTGAAAAAATAATGAAAGAAAACTTCCCTAATTTGGCAAAGGAAATAGATATGCAAGTCCAGGAAGCACACAGAGTCCCAAACAAGATGGATGCAAAGAGGCCCACTCCAAGACACATCATAATTAAAATGCCAAAGGTTCAAGATAAAGAATAAATCTTAAAAGCAGCAAAAAAAGTTAGTTGCCTACAGGGGAGTTCCCATAGGACCGTCAGCTGATTTGTCTAAAGAAACTTTTCAGGCTACAAGGGACTGGCAACAAATATTCAACGTAATGAAAAGCAGGGACCTACAGCCAAGATTTTCTACCCAGCAAAGCTATCATTTAGAACTGAAAGGCAAATAAAGAGCTTCCCAGACAAGAAAAAACTAAAGGAGTTCATCATTACCAAACCATTATTATATGAAATGTTAAAGGGATTTATTAAGAAAAAGATCGAAACTATGAATAAAATGGCAAAAAATATATATAAATCTATCAACAATTGAATCTAAGAGAACTAAGCAAACAAAAACAGAGTTGGAATCATAGATACAGCGAGCACTTTGATGGGAAAGAGGGTGTGAAGGAACGGGTGAAGAGGTGAGGGGACTAGGAAGTACAAACTGGCACTTACAGAATAGCCATGGGGATGTAAAGTACAGCACAGGGAATGGAGTAGTCAAAGAACTTACACACGTGACCCATGGACATATGGCAGTGGCACTGCCTGAGGGAGTGGGGGGTACTGGGGGGAAGGGGGCAAAGGGGAAAATCAGGACAACTGTAAAAGAATAATCAATAAAATATATTTTTAAAAAAAGAATGCAATCTGGTAAGTTTTTTAAAAGATTTAATCACTTTATTACTTTCTGTGGTATCCAGTTTGTCCTTTTAATCACTGTTCAAAATGTGTTCATAGGTTCCAAAGTCCTACATTTCTATGTATAAAAGTAATTTAAGCTAGACTTAAGTGCCATTCTCTTTAGTTTATCCATTGACACCAGTATTAATAATTTCTGCATTTCTCAAACATAGAAAAATCATTACTTTAAGTAAAAACAACTTACACATTTAAAGATTTCAAAGCAAACCATTACCCAAACATACAACCATTTGCATAATCTTTAAATTACCTACTTTTCAAATCTATGTAAGAAACAACTTTATATTCAATCTGTTGAACAGTTAAATATACAATTAAAACAGCAGTTTTCAATAGCCTGGGGGAAAAGTCTTGATTTTCACTGTGCCATGCAACATTTATCAAATTCTATCAAAATTCTTAGTAAACGTGAATGACAACAACGGTTGTTTGCTGTACTCACCTCCTTAATGGCATCTTCATTAGGGAGAACAAAACATAAGCATGTGATGTAGGCTTGCTGAAAAGATGACACATTTGAAATTTCTTTAGATTCTGCACATAACTTTGATAAAGCAGTAGCCTGGGGGATGCAGTTAGATTTCAACAAATGTTTTATTCGCATTTGCAGAAAGAAAGGTCCTTCTTCTGCAATCAATTTATTGACTAGAAAAAAGGAAAAACGAAACAATTTAATAGCATACCACATCGTATGTCATAGTTGTTAAGGTGAAGTTTGACATCTTTTGATGTTGTTTGTTTTAGTGAATTAAAAATTCAATTGATATAACTGGGAAATTGAATCTAGTCTCAATACTCATCTAATAGAGCAAAGAGCAAATAAAATAATTTTGCTAAAGCTCCCCACATTACTCAGTTTTATTTGGAACACCAAACTTTTTAATAAAGCTATTAACATTTCATCAAAATTTATTATTTGACCTCCTTCCTCATTTTCTCGTAAGGGTAGTAAGAAATAGTGAAATGAACTATAAACATAAGTGCAAGAAAAAGAAGGAAGTGACCTATGTAGTATTAACAACTACAATTTACACTTATGATGTACCAACCTTTAAACTCAAGTTTTTATATACCTCTCGTTTATTCCTCACACCACCACCAAGGCAAGTCTTATCATCCCCAGTTTAAGGTTAGAAAAATTAATATTCAGAGAAATTAGGTAACTTGCCAAAAATTCCAAAGCCAGTGGTGCTCTTTCCTCTAAACCAGGCATTTCTCAAAGTGTGTTCCACCGACCAAAAGACCTGAGAGATAGTCCTAGAAAAAAAAAGGATTCCTTGGTCAAATCTCTGAACAGTCCTGCAATAAAGAAAACTGTCCACTTTTATTTATTCCATTGTTTCCCAAACTGATTTGACCAGAGAACCCTTTTACACATATTATTAGCACAATGTAAAATCTATGTTCCTGGTTCAGTACACACTTTGGAAAATGCTTCTGAGTAGTACTAAATATTAAGCACCTGAGCACTGATTTGTACAGTGTTCTGGACAAGCCCTCAATTTATGAATAGCAGATATTCAACAAATGTGTGGCACCATTTTTCACAGTATTATTTACAGAATAGCAGTGGGAATATTGCATGTCACGACAAGTTGTGAATGAGCAAACTGCTTTAAATAGCTCATCTAAAATAGTGTTCCTCAAACCTGAAAGTGCCTTCTGAATCACCTGAGGAATCTTATTAAAATGCAGATTCTACTTCACTAGGGTCTAGGATGGGACCTGACATTTTACTTTTCCAACAAGCCTCTCAGTTGATACCCATGCTGCTATGCCTACAGGTCACGTATGAGGTAGAAGTTACTAACATGCATATTATTAAACCACTGGGGGGGGGGCGGGTAAACCACTAGCCTGATCTTAACTATATTATCAGAATCAACTTTAGGTTTTTCAAATTCTCTTTTTAGCTAATATCATATATGCACATGACACAAAACTCAAAAGGTATATAAAAATGCATACAGTTACAAACTGCCTTCCTTCTACGCTGACTCCAGTCCCCTAGGCTACCTCCCCAAGAAACAGTAACCACTTCCAAAAAATATTCTAAGTACTAAAGTCATATTTTTTCCCACTTAGTATATCATACACGTCATTCTATCATCATTGTACCTTTAGAGCTACCTCAATACTTTAAAAAACTGAACAGTACTCCACTGTGTGGGTGTAATTTAACCATTCCCTACTGGTAATACTTACAAGTTGTTTCCAATTTTTGGCAACCCTCAATAGTGCTACAATTTACAGCCCTGTGCCTAGACTATTCCACACACGCCTGACTGCAGATCTATGGAAAAACTTTCTACAAGCGAAATGCTGCCAGACTGACCTCCAGAGGTTGTACCAATTTATACTCCCACCATTTATAGGTGGAAGGTGCCATTTCCTGTAGCACTTCAAAAAGGTCTGGATGCCAGAGCGTCAATTCTGGAGATTTTGATTTAGCAGGTAGAGACTGGACCTCAGGGGTGGGCATGTGATTTGGTTTCAATTTCCACAGATAGCTAATATGCAAGCAAGGTTAAAAAGCATGGACAGAAAAATCATTTTCACTTGGACTTTTCCAATTTAGTCCCACAGGCACTAAATTCCACAAAAGAACTCAAAATCACACACCCCACTCAAATAGCTCCCCATTCCTTACTTCTATTTTCAGTAATGGTATTCTCTCAATCATACAGAAATGAAATGTTGGCATTATTCTTCCCTGCCTACACCTTTCCTCAAAGAAATCAACTTTGTTGTTGTGTCCTAGTAATTCTTTTCAAAACTCTCTCCAACCTATTCCTCCATATCATTTCCTGCCACATCTGTCAGCTCTAGATCCTGTTCTGCTCTATTTATCTGCCCTCCAGGCTGTAAGCATTTTCACAAATCCCACATGTGAAAACAGGCATATTATCTACACAACACCCCCCTTTTAAGTCCCCACAACATTTACTTCTTTCACTTCACTTAGATTTCTCTTTAAGTACAGTAATAAAAGCTTACAGCATACAAATGCTAAGATCTCAGGTTTGGGAACCACCAATCCGAGGGTGAACTGTGACTCTGATACATACTAGCTGTGAGACCTTTGGTCAAACTGACTTCTCAGAGCCTCAAGTTTCCTCATCTGTAAAAAGGTCAGTAACACCAACCACACAGAGATGAAAGAATCATAAATGAAATACTAGTAAGGCCGATAAGACACAGCACAGGGCCAGGCACTGAGTAAACGCTAAATACTAGCTGCTATTACTTGTCTCTGACATCCCTCTTATTACATTATCAAAAATTTGTGATTACCATGTCTTCTTAACTTCTGTATTCCCTATAGCACTAAGCCCAATGTCTTGTATACTTGAGAAGTTTAATAAAACCATGTATTTATAGTAACTGAATAGTTACCATTCCTTAATCAAAAACTTTCAATCTCCTCACCTGAGCTCAAGTTCTGTCCCCAAAATCTTAACTCTGTGGCCTTTGGCATGCATAATCTCTCACCTGTTTTATGGATTAAATGAGACAGGAAAGCACTAATATAGTGTCCATCACGTAACAGGCACTCTATAAATCATACCTATTATTTCTAGAGGTAAAACTATTTTACTCAACATATTCAACCACAGTTAAACTTCTTTATCAATTTTTAACACAGATCAATCTTACATTTTAAAAAATCATTTTAAGTTATGTTAAAACTAATCTTTATTTTTAAAAGAAAATCATCCATACACTTTAATATTTAAAGTATACACTGAGAAGTCTCATTCTCAATCGTGATCCTTTCTGTATTTTTCCCTAAATATTTTAACACAAAAGAAATTTTAATCATGTATCTTCTTTTCCATCTAGATTCAACAGTTGAACTGTTTTGGTATATGTCTTCACCTAATTCTTCTTTCTCTGAATCATTTAAAAGTCAGCTGCAAATATCATGACAGTTTACCTTTTATATAGTTCATCATGTAAAAAATGGTAACATTTAGGGTCCAGTTAAAAAAACAGCTTTTTCCCTCATCAGGAAAGCCTGTTTTTATTTTTACTGGAGATTCAAGTGGCAAATGACAATTAATAAAACGGCTTCAAAGGTAATGGACATAAGGGAAACAAAAATTAAACCACCAGGGGGAAGTAAGAGCTGCCCAGTTCCTGCTCAGCCTGATTTAGGGGACAAAGTTGGTGCCTCTCCACAATAAGGATGGAGATGGATCCCTCTTTCAAACCTTGGTAGGGGAGAGAGAAGAAAGCAAAAGGCACTCCTAAATCTCATGGAAAAGGGGAGAAGGACTGTGTTTTGAAGCCATAAGTTATAGGATATAAATCAGTTGGAATATTGGCAGAAACCAGGTGGTAGTAACTGGGTGACCTTTGAGTTGAGTCACTTCAGTTTTGTGATATGAGGATCCCACTGTTGATGGGGGTTTGAGGTCTCTGGGGCTATGGGCTACCCCTACTCCCAGCTGCTGCCATCACCGCTGGCAATAGAGGAAGTTTTGTGGGTAGTAGACCTCAGGCTGGGAACCTTCTATGGGGCTTGGCTGGGGTTATTCTCACCATCCCCACCTTCTGTGGTA
The DNA here is from genome assembly GCA_004026765.1 of Micronycteris hirsuta. Classification (NCBI taxonomy): domain Eukaryota; kingdom Metazoa; phylum Chordata; class Mammalia; order Chiroptera; family Phyllostomidae; genus Micronycteris; species Micronycteris hirsuta. The sequence continues at coordinate 37,413 of PVJI01009297.1, forward strand.
CACTGTTGGGGTGCAAGGGCCTTCACTATCTGGGCCGGAATCTAGGTGGGAGAAATCCTTTATGTCTCTGCCAATCACGGCAGGCAGAAGTGTCCACAACTTGTACTTAGTACATATTCCAGCAATAAATCGGGGGGTGTGGTGGGGGAAGGGTGCAGGGGGGCACACAAAACTCAAGAATTCAAGGCAGAACAATAAAAATCTTAGACTTTTTTTTTAATTCAAAAAACTAAACTGAAAAGCATTTATGGAGTTCCTTGGAAGTTTAAAAATGTAACTTTTTATACTTCTGATTATTACATTATTGACCAGAAGACAATCAATGAGATGATGGGCACTGCTTTCTGAGAGTCCAATGTTAATATCTGGGCTGCAAGGTCAGTTGAGCTGTAAAAAATACTTTCACATATTTTGACCTGAAATTAGGGTAAGGGTCAATTGAGAAAGGAGGTAAGCCACAGGCTACCCACCATTTATACTGTGGTCCTCAGACTAATTCCTTAGGTATGCAGGTTATCTTGTACCCATTCACGTTTAAAGATAATGGGTACTTAATCTTTATTGAACAGAGATGGGATGTTAGGTGAACCGTCCCTGCTTCTAGATTTTTTTTTTTCTATGTGAAAAGAAATTAAGTACTATTAACTCCTGAGGTGGGATGGTGTATTTGATTAGTATACATCAGGGGAAAATAAACTGGGGACGTTTAACACAATTCCACCCTTTTTCTTGGGCATGGGCCTGCCTACAGAGAACATGAGTTCTTCTCTGCTCTCATCAAGACTTATCTAAACTGGGACCTGCCCAATTCTAGGATCCTTTTGAAAGTATTTGGCTGTGCCCTATAACAAACTTTATTAATAATAAAGGTGATATTTTAGCCTCCATCTGCCTATATTTACAGAGGAATGACATTTATTGGGTACTTCAACAGAAAACAATAAACACCAATCTCTTTGCTATTTAACAGCTCTTTTCCTTTTCTTTATTTTTTGCCACTGTAACAGATAAGCAAAATTATCAGAGGAAAAGGTCCAAAAGAAAATCTGAGTACTGTTATTGGTAATCTCACCATGTAAAAAAAAAAAAAAAATCAAATGGCATGTATAGAATAGGCTGTCAAACTTAGTGAATGAATAAGCTAACTGGGATATTTTAAGACATTAAGATTCAAATGGTCTGTTCTAAGACCTAAGCTAACTATTAATCAGAAGTATAAATAAAAGCTGTTCTGAAACTCATTTTTATTCTAGAAACATACTTAACAGAACATGATTCTTCTAATTTCCCATTAACTTAAAGCAAATGAAATCACAATTATTGGTCATACTACACGAGATACTTTCCTGTGTCTAAAATGCAAATGTCAACTCAAATACAAAAATTTTCTGGTCTTAAACTGACAATTCTGCAAATAAAAATGTTCACTCTGCATGTATCTGAAAACGCTAATGTTCAAATATTTCTGAAATTTAAACAGTTTTTTCACAGTCCTCAGCTGTAGCAACCAGTGAACAAATTATGAACAAAGCTCTACTATATACCAAAGTCAAAAAGCAAATTATTCATTTCTATCTCAGGAACTCTGTATGACATTGTTACACAATATACCATTTTAAAATAAGTGCAAAAGGACATTAGAGCTCTACCTAAAAATTCAAGAATCCTTAGGCAAAACATTAAATGCTAATGGTTAGTTTTTACTATTCCAAGGAGAACAGAATGACTAGGGATAGATATACAGGTAAAATTCACAAAATTTTAACCCATAATCAATTTTAATTCTCTTAGAATTAAGTAAGTCCTCCTTCAATATAGTCAGTAAGCTTTAAGACTTACCTTCTTCTGTTTCTACTGGTTGTTGAGCAAGAATTTTAAGAAGAACTGGATTTTTCCACACCCCTTCCTTAGTAACATGAACCAATATTTGTAGATTATTATTCCCAAATTCCAATAATGCATCATGTGATTCCTAAAACAAAAAAATCAGCACATCCAGAAAACAGGTTAATGAGCAACACGGACAGTAGTTTTGCCTTTTAAATATATCTGATCAGCACGGGAGTTTTGACCTGCTCCGTTTCCAACCTGGGCTGGTTCACCCCTCCTTAGGCAACCTGGTGCCCCCACCCCCGCCCCCGCTCCCGGGAGGTCACCATATTGATTCCGAACTTAGTGTGGACACCCGATCGGCATAGCACACTACAGCCCAGATCTCCTGGGCTCAAGTGATCTTCCTGCCTCAGCCTCCCGAGTAGCTGGGACTACAGGCGCGGGACTACAGGTGCGCGCCACCGCGCCCAGCTTAAATATATTTGAATGTCTATGAAATGACCTATATCTCAAGGGGGAAAACTATCCTTAAAGCTTTGTGGGATTATGGTCCTGCTCTTTTAAAGAATGAAACGTGGGCCTGGCTGGTGTAGCTCAGTGGATTGAGCGCGGGCTGGGAACCAGAGGGTCCCGGTTTGATTCCCAGTCAGGGCACATGCCTGGGTTGCGGGCCGGGTCCCCAGTGAGGACCATGTGAGAGGCAACCATACATTGCTGTTTCTCTCCCTCTCTTTCTCCTTCCCTTCCCTTCTGTTTGAAAGTAAGTAAATAAAATCTTAAAAAAATAAAAAAATAAATAAATAAAACGTTGGTGTTTTCACTAAGTTAAAGGGTTTCTGTAAAATGTTTTCCTGAATTTCCCTTAGGTAAAATTATCACAACTCTTTTACATCTTGGCATTACTAAATTATTTTATGGCCAATGATACAGCTTTGCTTTAAAGGATTCTGCAGTATTTAGATAGGCAACCTATTCCTTTGAATAAAAATATTAAGCCCTGGCTGGTATGGCTCAGTGCATTCAGCACCAGCCTGAGAACCAAAAGGTCACTGGTTTGGTTCCCAGTCAGGGCACATGCCTGGGTTGCAGGCCAGGTCCCCAGTAGGGGGCACATGAGAGGCAACCATACATTGATGTTGCTCTCTCTCTCTTTCTCCCTCCTTTCCCCTCTCTCTAAAAATAAATAAATGAAATCTTAAAAAAAAAAAAATTACTTAGTGACATCAATTGTTACATACTTCTTAATTGTTTAAATTATTCTATCAAATGGCTTTTTAAATGAGAGATGGTTCTATATAAAATGTCATGGAAAGTCTAGGTTACTAGCTATCATTCTATCTCCTCGGAAAACAAACAAAATATAATTGCCAAGAGTTTATTCTTTAAAAGTACTTAACATACACAAAGGGTGGGGAAAAGGGGGTCAGAAATTTAATGTGGCATACATGATTAAGTATATGTCTCACTATCTTCTACTACTAGTGAGGATTATTGGTTGTTGACAGTCTAAAATTTTTAACTTGTTTTTCCTTATTTTAGATGCTAAAATTCTCAAGGAACATAAGCTTCCATTTATTGCAATATATTCCTTTGGAGTTTAAAAAGTTAAAAAAGTTAGCCCTGGCTGGTGTAACTCAGTGGACTGAGAGTGGGCTGCAAACTAAAACCTTAAAAAAAAAAAAAAAAAGTTAAAAAAGTTCACTGACCTAAGAATGTTATCTTATATTCACTCAATTGAAATATGAAAAGTAAAGTTCATTTTTCCCACATAAAAATTAGAAGTTTTTGCCCTGGCTGGGTGTCTCAGTTGGTTGGAGCGTCACTCCTCTACACCAAAAGGTTGTGGGTTCGATCCCCGGTTGGGAGCATGTATGGGAGGCAACTGATCTCTCTCTCTCCCTCCCCCGCCTCCAAAATCAATGAAAGCAAGTCCTTGATGAGGATTTTAAAAAATGTTTTTAATACACATATACACACTCCCAACATGCTAAGTTATCTTCTATTAAAAAAGGGTTTAAGACATAAAAATGACACAGAAAGTGACACTCCCAATTAGTACTTTACTAATGGCAATGCTTTTACTAATGGTGCTCCACTTGTCCTCGTTCTCCTTACTTTAGGACAACAGGCATCTACTTTGCAGGGAAGGTGAAGACTGTATGTGAAAATTTCAGAATTTGCTGTGTCTGGTTATCATGTTTATGATATATAAACATACCTGTACCATTATACTTGAGCAGAAAATACTATCACCAACCATCATGATACACAGTAACTAAAATAAAAGCTACAGTTTGAGTTAAAAACAAAAACAGCTTTCTACTTTTTCATCTGTTCTAAACACAGTTTATTCTGAGTAAGAATGATATGTGTGATCTTTTGTTACCAATGTGTATATATTTATATTTAACAAAATTACTTTACAAATATTAAATAAAATCTTTAAAAACTACAATGGAAATTTAAAAACAACTTTAAAACTTAAAACCATAACTCTACAATACAGAAATACTAGCACAAGATGTTCACTCTAGCACAATTTACAATAAATAGCAGAGATTTAGTCAAATAATTTACAGTGCAACCACACAACAGAATTCCAAGTAGTTATCAGAAAGGGAGATCTATTAAATATATATGCAATCCTAGACATATGTCCATGATTGCGATATTGAGATTTATAAGATATTTAGTCTTCATCCACAGTTCCTGGGCATGGAAACTCCCTACTCCTTCCCATGTACATTGCCCTATCTGGCTGTTCCTCTGCTGTATCCTTTCATAATAAACCAGTAATCTAGTAAATAAAATGTGTCTCTGAGTTCTGTGAGCTGCTCTAGCAAATTAATCCATCCCAAGGGGATTGTGGGAACCCTCTGGTTCATGGCAGTCAGTCAGAAGTATAGGTAGCAACTTTGACTTGCACTTTGCATTGAGTTGGAGGGGGTCATTATAACTGCCAATCTGTATAGTCAGCCAGTCAGCAGTCCAAGGTAACAACCTGAGTTTGTGGCTGTTATCTGAAGCATGTGTGTGGGAAGGAAGAGGGAGGCAGTCTTATAGGACAGAATGCTTAACCAATGGAATCTGATGCTTTCTTCTCTGGGTATATAGTGTCAGAATTCAGTTGGATTAATTCTTCAACACCCTACTGGAGTCCAAGAATTGCTTGTTGGTGTGGGAAACCACACCCTACGTTAATATTGGGTCTAGGGAACCTCATTTAATGATAAAATTATTGTTTCAAAAAAGTTACAAAAATACGGTCCCATTTCAAAAAATCCATTTCACCGTTGTTTTTTTAAAACAGGAAAATTCTTTTTTATTTGTTTGTTTATTTTTAGAGAGAGGGGAAGGGAGGGAGAAAGAGTGAGAGAAACATCAGTGTGTGGTTGCCCTTCACATGGCCCTCACCGGGGACCTGGCCCAAAACCCAGGCATGTGCCCCAACCGGGAACTAAGCTGGCGACCCTTTGGTTCGCAGCCTGCGCTCTATCCACTGAGCTACACCAGCCAGGGCTCAGATTGTATTTTCATATTCATAGGGGAAAGGTCTGGAAGGGTCAGACATCTTTAAGTTATGACTGAGTGTTCTATCTGTGGTCTGCCTGCTCTGGTAAAATTATTCTCTTATTAAAAGTACCCTCAAAACCATCTATGGCCTTGTGACTTATCACTTAAAATAAAGAAAACTTCAGGGTTTTACTTTTTAGATTTCAAAAGGGACTATGGAATACATCTATCTGTACCTCTACCCCATTTATTTTATTAAACATTCAAAAAGTATACTATATACTAAGTGTCTGATAAAAAAGTTACACAGGGAAAAAGCGAAATATTTTATTCAGGCATACTATTTAAGAATAGAATAAAGAAATGAGAGTATTCTCGCTTCAAAGAATACTAATAAAATAATAGCAACAGCCATATGCCAGGACAAAACTACTGGCAGGCCTCAGAACAAAGAGTAATGAAATCAATGTGCTATGTATGAAAGATGATTTTAGCCACTGTATGATTATGTGAGGAATCAGTACCGCATTACAGGGATTAAAATGGGCCAAGAGCCCTGGCTAGGTAGCTCAGTTGATTAGAGTGTCATCCCAATATGCCAAGGCTGCAGGTTCAATCTCCAGTCAAGGCACATACAAGAATCAACCAATGAATGCATAAATAAGTGGAACAACAAATTCTTGTTTCTTTTTCTCTCTCTGTAAAAATCAATAAAAAAATAAAATAGGCCAAGAACATAATAAAGAAACCTCTTCTTCCTAAAGAGAAAAAGATTAACATTATTTCATTTTGGGTTATACAAGTATATCCCAGAAAGGAAATTTCCAGATAATGAAGTATGTCTGTTAATATGCAGATCTTTACTTGTGTCTACATGAAACAGGGCCAAGCTACTATAGAGTCTGGTCTTTAAGGAAGCAGTTAACAAACCTCAGATATAAACTGGGTGTAGCTTTGGGCAAGCTAATTATTTAACCTCTCTGTCTATACCTGTCTCCCTATTTGTAAATGGAGTCAAATGATTGATTATAAGGTTTGTAATTTGATGAAAAGATACAAAACATACAGAGCAGTGTTTGGCGCATAGTGATAAATAAATAACTGTTACTTACATTATCATTTTTTTAAAGATTTATTTTTAGAGAGGTGGGAACGAAGAGATAGAAACATCATGTGTAAGAGAAACACCAACTGACTGCCTTTCACACGTGCCCTGACTGGGACTGAATCCACAACCCAGGAGTGTTCCCTGACCAGAAACACACTGGCAACCCATCACTTTTCAGTACGACAGCTAACCAACTGAGCCACACCAGTCAGGGAATAAGCCTATTTCTTAAAAAATAGTTTCTCCGTCTCTACCAGGAACAAGCAAACTGGCCTCCTGTCACTGGCAGTGCACTTTGTTCCCTTCCTCCCTGATCTCCTCCTCCCCAACCTGCTAGTTTCTGATCTGTTCACCCTTAGAAAGCTGCAGGCTAATATGAGAGCCAATGTAGCTTTCCTGTAAATAAAATGCACGAACAGAATTTATGATGATTATTTTGACTTACAATGCTTGACAGAATCCCTGAAGTATTACTAGGGGGAAATTACTAGGTAAGTGTACTATGAATGATCCAAATACGCTACCTTATAACCATACACAACTTCATATTTTAATAGCTTTATTCTGTATAAAATTACTTTTGAGTAACGAAAACTTTATTGTTTTCTGAGCTACGTAAAGGCTAACAAAACCAAGTGAAAAAATATTTTTATCACACCCCCTTCATCTGAAAGGTCTCTCATTTCACAAACTTAATACCAATGTATAATGAACCTGTTTTTGTTCTAAGTTTCCAAATTTAATTTGTTGGGAGAAATTAATTACGTGTCTTGGATACCTAAACAGAGACCTTTTCTGAGCCCAAATCAACTCACCTGCAGGGACTGAAGAAAGAGTACCCACACTTCATGAGGCAGTTCACTTTCAGACACTGAAAGCAGCAATTCAAAACAACTCCTACGAAATAAAGAAATAAATCAGTATATAAAGGTGGCTTGGGTCATAACCAAACTGTGTGGCACTGATACTGAATATATATTTTATAACTGTTTAGACTTTTCAATTTTGTTTTTGGTTTTTTACTCTTCAAAATTTTCTTCAATATTGTCACATTGGCTTTCAACTTTAAAAAAGAAAAACCAGGAGACTTAATAATTACATTGTTACTTTAATACATTCAATTAAGAATATAAACCTTTTATAAATCACACACCAAGAACAGTTCTGTTTAGTTAATTACTGTGTGGGGAGGGTGCCCATATAGGAAACAATGAAACAAACACTGTCTTTGTTCTGATTCCAGAAGACAAAAAACAGGAGCTCAGGCTCCTGTCAATTCAGCTGATAAAGTGACAAATACATGTAACTGTCATCTATATAGGTTCTTGTCTTGTCACTTACACAGGAAGTAGAAAGATAGGCAAGGCTATTTCTTCACCTCTGACAAATCAAGCAAGAAAAAAAGTTTTCTCCTTTCTAGTCTAACCAATAATGAGAAAAAAATAACAGATTTTTAAAAAGGAAATGCCTATTTTCTTTAATAAAGATCAGCTGAAAATACCAATAAACCTCTCTAAAATCTTGGAGAATATTACTTTACCCTTTAGAGATTAGCATAGGTAATATAGAAAGCGGATTTAGGAGGAGGAATAATGGGATTATAAACAAGGAATGTTTGTGCTCCATCAAAGGTATAGTATTAAAAGGTTTTGGGTTCTGGAGAATAGGAAAGAAACCAGGTGAGGCCAGAGAAAAATAAAATGGACCACCCAGACAAGAAGTTATCCCAATAAACAATCTGTAAGCTGAACCAAGGTGATTCCCCAGACAAAAACTAAATAGCTGCCATATTTTTTCAGTTTGCAGATAAAATTACATTAGAGGTGTAATTTTGTCTGTAGCTGGCAGCCAAAATTAAAATAGCAGCCAAATTATCAGGGACTCTTAGGGTGGTAATCTTATACCATACCCTGGTATTTTCTGCTAGTAAAATTCCTAGTTCCAATAACATAATTGAATTGAAGATTTCATGTTTCTCCCTTCCCCAAAATGTTCCTTTAAGACCAAAACTGTTTCCAGATACTGTCATTTGAATTGCACTATACCTGAGGATAGAGAAAATCTATCATTCTTGGATTCTAAGCCTAAGTAGGAAAAGACACTAAAGGCAAATAGGTTATGTTGCTTGGCTTGTATGGGGTTGGCCAAAAAGTCCATTTAGTTTTTTCCATAAAATAAAAGACACATTTTCCATTTTCACCAGTAACTTTACTGATTTGGATATTTTGAGTATGTTAGCTATTTCCCACTATGGCTTCTAGTGGGTGCTGCTAAACATTTCCCAATGCATAAGACAGTCCCACAGCAAAGAATTACTTGGTCAAAATATCAATAATATTAAGAACCTTCGTGAACCACTTTTGACACGTTTGAGCAGTCACAGTACCTTTTCCATACACTGCACAAATCTTTTTTTTTTTTTTTGCGTTTCAGTTGCATTACCTTTCTTTAACCAATAAAGCGTAACATACCAAAAATGTTGCTTATCTTCTTCCATCTTCAATATTGAAATGGCTGCACAAAAATTCACCAATTTTGATGAGTTTTGTTTTTTTTTTTAAAGCACACTGATATGACAGCTGTCACAATATAGTCTAACTAAATTGTTTCAAATGAAGTTAAAGACAACTAAGGAATACTGGAACCATCTTATGGAAAAACAAAACAAAACAAACTTTTTGGCCAACCCAATACTTTATTTGCTGGGAACCTAAGTGTGAAGTCTCAGAGCAAAGGAAATTTATGCAAAAAGTATGATTCCAATGGTGCTTCATTGAATACCATGATGCCATAGTAACTAGAAGTTAGGCAAACATTACAACCAAAAGTACTCAGTTTTAAGAATGGTTTAAGTTCTTAAACTTACAGTACTAATCTGCCAAGCACTAACAGGACATCTTCACATTCAGTAGTTAAGTACGGGCGTGCACTGGCAAAGCTTTGGATGGCAAGTCGATATACTTCCAGAAGATACACCATATGTTCTGATGCATTCTTGTTGCTTGCATATTGCAATAGGGTCTAAAAAAATAAAATTAAAGTTTCAATTATTTTAAAAATAAAAACAATGAAACAAACACTGTCTTTGTTCTCTTTTTTTTCTAACAGACACATACACCTTTTATTTGCCTTTTAGGTTCTGGCTTGTTTATTCTATTTTCATCACTTAATGAATTGTTTTTGCTGAATTAAAGAAAAGGCAGAACTGCTCTTCTGACATGAAAATAAATCTACAAGTAGAGCCATAAATTGCCTACAGTGGTTCTTTCTAGAGGTCTGGAGTTACCATCTCTAAAATTCAATGAGTTTCGTTAATACAACATGAAATTGAGCATTGCCCATGTCCAGGCACTGGGTATACAAGAATTAAGATTGATCCCTGCCTTCTACAAAAGACTTATTCCTGAATATGGCCCTCAGTTCTACAGTACCAAAAAACATATTTTTTTGCATATATAGAACTGATTAGGCTTAATTTGTTTATACTAATTTATAAAAGGTTGATGTTACAATTTACTTTCAAAAATTAACATAAGTCAAGTGTTTACTTGTTTATAGTGAGAGGATAGCCATATTGTCACCCAGGATACCCCATTTATCTAAGAGGTTATCTGATGGGCACAAAATATAAAATAAAGGAAAATGGAGCTACAATTAGACTTGAAAAATGACATGTCCAACACTAAGAATTTTCTGATAAACCATTATACAGTAAAAGTTCTCTCAACTAACACACTGTATTATCCAATCTTTATATGCCAGAATGATCTAGCCAGTTATGTTAGTATACCCATTCAATTAAGTATCTTGATTCTTTACCAGTCTCTTTAGAAAAATGGGCTCCTTCTGTATTTGCCCCATTAAACCAAATTCCAAATTTTAATAAGAATAAAAAAACTGAATAATAAGATTATAAGACTGATCCCATAAGATTACCAACTAAATGAGTAGAGAGAAGGAACACAGAATATATATTTATCTGTTACATAGGTAAGAGCTTTATAAATTCATATTTAGTACTAGAATTTATTCTCCTTGAGGTGAGATATTAAATCTTATCCATCATTATAGGCCTAACACTCCTCCCACCCCTACAGGACATTCTCGATTCTCACTAAATGTTTGCTGAATACACTCACCATTTTTTTTTTAAATGTTTGGTATCTTTTTTTTTTTAAGATTTTATTTATTTTTATTTATGTTTAGAGAGAGGGGAAGGGAGGGAGAAAGAGAGGGAGAGAAACAGCAATGTATGGTTGCCTCTCACATGGCCCTCATGGGGACCTGGCCCGCAACCCAGGCACGTGCCCTGACTGGGAACAGAACCGGGACCCTCTGGTTCCCAGCCTGTGCTCAATCCACTGAGCTACACCAGCCAGGGCTGAATACACTCACCATTTTATTCACTTGACAAATATTATTGATAGCCTACTCTACGTACAGTGCTGGGTGCTGGGGAAAGACACGGGGGCCTATCCTCCGAGAGCTTTCAGAATGAGTCACACATGATAGTTGAAACCACACATGCAAATTAACCAACTGCTAGCTAAAGTATGTAGAGAAGGGCCAAGTGCATACAGATGAGGAGGGTCTTTCCACAGTCCACCTCCGTATTTAGAATGCTCCTGTTACCAATCTAATCATCCTCAGACACAGACACTCCAATAAGACAACACCAAGTAACACATTTTCAAAAATTCCATACCTCATGGGTATGTATACTGACAGTTTGCCCTACATTGATTTATGTATTTTTTAATTCCCAAATCTTTTTCATGAGTTAGTCCAATGAAATAGTGAAGTCTCCTTAACATACTCACTATGAGCATACTCTGGGCATTTGAATAGTCACTGGAAACAACCTTCACTGTCACATTTTCTAAAAACACAAGACTTGACTTTGGGTGGTGAACACATAATGCAATATACAGATGATGCATTACAGAATTGTACACTTGAAACCTACATGATTTTATTAACCAATGTCTCCCCAATAAACTTAATAAAGTTAAAAATATTAATGAATTATAACTATCCAAATAATATTTTAACAAGGAATTATTTCCTCAGAATAATGAAAAAGAAAAATGGGAAGTATCTTATTTTACTTTAGAAATTTAAATTTTAGGCACCAATAAAACTGAAAGAGGAAGTAAATGATAAATATAAATCCATCAAGTTCACTGGCATTCTACAGACACCAAATCAACAGCCTCTTCTCTTTGTTTCAGTAAACTCATCTATCCCATAAATGCCTATTATGTGGCAATACTATGCTGGGTACTGTGGATGGAGACTCTATTCCTATCCTTAAAAAACTAAATATACCGACAGGTCTGAAATATAGTACATAAAATTTAGCCCAATTAGGGACCATCCTTAACAATTTTAAACATTCTTACTGGGGTGCTCTCATTCATATCCCAAGCAGATTATCTCCCAAGTTCTTGTTATATATCTCACTCAACTGCTCCCTTAGACATTTCCATTTGGATGTCCTAGTCAAATCTCAAACTCAACATACCCAAAATAAACACCTTCCCCCCAAAATATACTCTTCTTTTCAGATGGCAGAGCTAAAAGATTATCTTTGAAACCACTACATCAAAGTCTGTAATTCAACCTCAGAAATACCTTTGTCTCCTTCCATAAGCTTTATTTCTATAGCCAATGACCCAGACCAGGGTACCCAACATCCTTCAACTGGACTGCTACAATAGTTAACTTCTCTTGCTCAATACCCTCCATTCTGTACATGTGTTAAATGACAACATATTTGTACATTAAAAAATTAATGCATGGGCCCTGGCTGGTGTAACTCAGTGGATTGAGCTCTGGCCTGTGAACCAAAGGGTCGCAGGTTCGATTCCTAGTCAGGGCACATGCCTGGGTTGCGGGCCAGGTCCCCAGTAGGAATGATGCGCAAGAGGCAACCACACACTGATGTTTCTCTCCCTCCCTCTCTCTCTAAAAATAAGTAAATAAAATCTTTAAAAAAACACAACCCTAGGAGCCAGGTGATTTATGATCAGCACATTTTTAAAATGAGAAAACAAAAACACAGTGATATTGTTATTTGCCTAGTGACACCCAGTAGGTTAAGTGTTGAATTCAGGATTTGAACTAGGGTCACCTAGCTCCATGTTTTTTCAGAACGCACAACTCCACAACCATTTTAACTGTGCTTTTAAGTTCTGCTTTTTTCCCCACTGTGCATTAACTTTAATATTTTGCAGCAAGTAGTAGCACGGTCACCATTTTGGCTTTCTTCTTAAGTTTTTACAACATCTAAATTCTATTTAAAACGACTGCTTCTGGCCCTGGCTGGCGTGGCTAAGTGGATTGAGTGCAGGCTGCAAACCAAAGTGTCGCAGGTTCGATTCCCAGTCAAGGCACATGCCTGGATTGGAAGCCAGGTCCCCAGTGGGGGCCACGTGAGAGGCAACCACACATTGATGTTTCTCTCTCTCTCCTTCTCCCTCCCTTCCCCTCTTTAAAAATAAATAAATAAAATAAATCTAAAAAAATAAAAATAAATAAAATAAAGTGACTGCTTCTGGGGGAAATTTTCCAGCAATGGTGCGGATTGACACCCCACACTTTAGAATACTGATGGTTCACAAAGAAATGACAAAAAGTATCTGGTATTTACTATTAAAACTGTATGTCCTATAGCAACAGGAAATTATGTGACTCTTAATAAAGGGGGATTTGCATTATTTCAAATTTTGCACATAAAGCTGGTAGCCTTGTTTTGACTTTAACTTCTCAATATTTTATTAAGTAAATTTGAGTAAAATGTGATTGCACTGTGATAGACTTCCAGTAGGAGGTAGCACTTGAGCTAGGTTTCTGAACTACCGGTCACTTTTGAAAACACAAATGAGGGGAATAGAAGGACTCCAAATAGACAACAACTTGAACAAAGTCAAAAAAGACTACTAAAGACTACTAGCACAGATGGTGACAGCACTTAAAACATCAACTGGTGAGGAAGCACCAGAGGTTTCCCATGAAGATACTATGCTGGATACGAGTTAAAGTAGAATGAATGAGAAGAGAACAGCTGGCGGCTTACATTGAGAAAGGCTAGAGTAAATAAAGTCTTTTATGTATGTTTTTAATAGGCCCCAATTCCCACTTTCTAGATCTAGTTAGCTGATTTTTTTTTTTTTAAGATTTTATTTATTTTATTTTTAGAGAGAGGGGAAGGGAGGGAGAAAGAGAGGGAGAGAAACATCAATGTATGGTTGCCTCTCACATGGCCCTCACTGGGGACCTGGCCCGCAACCCAGGCATGTGCCCTGACTGGGAATCGAACCGGGACCACTTGGTTCCCAGCCCGCGCTCACTCCACTGAGCTACACCAGCCAGGGCAAGTTAGCTGATTTTTTTAAACCCAGAAATATGACTGACTTATTTATCCATCTTCCTATTCATCCATCCTGATTAAATTTCACTGGATTTGGTCTGTCATTCTAGCCTAAATTCTGTCATGGAATTTAACTATGCTTTCTAACTTCATTTCATTTTCAATTTTTAAAAACATCTTTTACTGTGTTATCAGAAAAGCAGTAAACTTATTGTTCAAAAATATAGATAGAAAAGTAAAAATTAAAATGTCAACAATCCGCACTAGCAGCATCCAGAAATAGACCACTACTAACAGACAATATTAAGTTTGAGAAATTTTTATGCCTAAATAATTGCATTTTAACTTAATCATACTCTATGCTGTTTTATAAAATCTTCAACATCAGTATTTTTTTTTAAAGATTTTAAAAATTCATTTATTTTTTAGAGAGGGGAAGGGAGAAAGTGAGAGAAAGAAACATCAATGTGTGGTTGCCTCTTGTGTGCCTCACACTGGGAACCTGGCCCACAACCCAGGCATGTTGCCCTAGACTGGGAATCAAACTAGCAACCCTTTGATTTGCAGGCTGGCACTCAACCACTGAGCCACACCAGCCAGGGTCAACATTAGTATTTCTATGGTACACAGCCTTGTATGTGTACCACAATTTATTACCCAATTCTCTATTTCTGGACATTGTGGTTTCTAACTTTGCATTATTATACATAATGGCAATAGGACCTCTCTACCTAATGTTTTCCATGTAACCATGATAATTTTCTTAGGATAATGTCCTACTATAAATGAAATTGCAGAGTCAGAGAATGCCTAATTTTTATGGCTTTCCATAGTGCCAAATTCTGTTCCAGAAAAACCTGTTCCAATTTACATTTCTATAATTAGTATAGGATAGTGACTGACTGAGGAGTTGTCACAATTATACTATAGAAGATAGATAGGGGAAATATAATGTTTTCTTTATTCGACTTAAAATCCCTTCATTAATGTTATGATGGAATAAAGTATTTCATGTTTCCTTTACAATGTAACCTGAAAATTTAATTACTACAGCATCTGCATGTATCTTCATCTGAGTTATCAGTAATTCCTATTAAGGAATAAAGTTTGGATGAGAACAGCATCAACAGTTAACTTTAATTTTCAAAAAAAATCAAAGAGGAGGGAACACTTCCTAACTCATCCTATGAGGCCAGTATTCCTCAGAAACCAAAGCAAGGCAAACATAACAGTGAAGAAAACTACAGACCAATATCCCTTATGAACACTGTTGCAAAAATCATCAACAAAATACTAGGAAACTGAATCTCCTGGCATATTAAAACAGATTACACACCATGACCAAGTGGGGGATTTATTCCTGGAATGCAAAAATAGTTCAACATATGAAAATCAATGCAATACAGTCCTCTGCCACTTAATGACGGCTACTGCTCCTAGGCTACACACCTGCACAGCATGTTACTGCACTGAATACTGTAAGCAACTGTAATACAATGGTATTTATGTTTCAAAATATATCTAAACATAGGAAAGGTATAGTAAAAATATGGTAGAAAAGATTTTAAAATGGCACACCTGTATGGGACTCTTACCATGAATGGAGCTTTCAGATTGGAAATTGCTCTGGGTGAGTCAGTGAGTAAGTGATGAGTGAATGTGAAAGCCTAGAATATTACTGATTACTACTGTAGATTTTATAAACACTGTACACTTAGGCTGCACTAAATCTAATTTTAAAATCCTTTCTTAAATAATAAATTAACCTTAGCTTACCATAACTTTACTGTTTAAATAACTAAAATTTTTAAACTTTTTAACTTTTGTAATAACACTTAACTTAAAACACAAACACATTGTAGAGTTGTACTAAAGTGCCCTCCCTCCAGGGTTGGCAGAGCCAGCAGAGATTTTACTTTGGAAAAAAAGAACACTTGATTTGGCTTTTACTTGGGGGCATGGATAAAAGGCAGTCCCCCAGGCAGCAAACTCCTCCACCCCAAGGGTGAGCTGAGGACTGGAGCTGAGCCTCAGGATAGGTCTCCTGTGCCTGCTGCTCCTCTGCACAGCAGCACAGTTCCTTTCCCACAGGCTTGGAGGACAGGAGAGACCACAGTAGTCGTTCACCTGGGAAGGACACCAGATGACTCAGATTCCAGCCTTCCATCGCGGGTCTCAATCTTCTTCATAACCACCGTTGGAGGAGCTGAAGCTGGTGCTGGTGCAAGCGGCTGAAGGAGCCAGAGCCCCCACCAAAGATCAAGTTGGCCTGAAAGCCCAAGCCGTAGGTGAGGTTCCTGTAGGTTAGGCTCGGCCTACCTGAGTAACCGCTGGTAATATTGGTAATGGATACTCATATTCTATATCCCAGACTCCAGCTGGTTCTCCTCACTCTCCAGCAGTTTGTAGTAGGTGGCAATCTCCACATCCAAGACCAGTTTGAAGTTCACAAGCTCCTGGTACTCACGCAGGTGCTGGGCCATGTCCAGTTTGAGGGTTCTCAGAGCGGCTTCCAGTTCAGCCACAATGGCCTGAGCATCCTTGACAGCCAGCCCCCACCCCCACCCCGCTCGTCATTACTGATGGCAGCCTCCAGGGAAACCCTCTGGCCTTTGAGGCCCTCAATCTCAGCCTGGAGTCAGCTGATATTTCAGTTCATCTCAGAAATCTCCATTTTCGTGTGATGCAGGTCATCCCCCTGCTTCCAAGCCAATGTCTGCAGCTCCTCATACTTGGTCTGATACATCATCTCAGCCTTGGCCCAGCTGTGGCTGGCAATTTCCTCGAACTGAACCTTGATCTCAGCTATGATGCCATCCAGGTCCAGAGAAAAGTTGTTGTCCACGGACAGCTCCATAGACAGCACCATAGACATGTCAGAGATCTGGGACTGCAGCTCACAAATCTCCCCTTCATACAGCTGCCTACAGAAGTTGATCTCATCGGTAAGCCCTTCCAGGCAAAACTCCAGTTCTACTTTGTTCATGTAAGCTTCATCCACATCCTTCTTGATGAGGACAAATTCATTCATCTCTGATGCTTGTTGATCCCGTCCTCATAATTATTCAAGTCCTCCACCAGCCCCTGCATAATGCAAAACTCTGCTTCTAGCCTGTTTCACCTGGGCCAGCATGTCTAGCTGCCACTGAAGGTTGCCGATGTAGCTCTTGAACATGCTGTACACGTTACTTTGAGCCATCTTCTGATGCTGCTGCAGGTTCCACTTGGTCTCCAGAATCTCATTCTGCTTCTCTAGACTCTGCACCTCATTGATGAAGGAAGCAAACTTGTTGTTGAGGCTCTTGATCTGTTCCTTCTCCTGGCTGCGAACAGCCTGGATGTTGGGGTCCATCTCCAGCTTCAGGGGGCACAGCAGTCTCTGGTTCACTTGGACATCTCTAATGCTACCCACACTCCTAGCTCCATCACAACCCCTGGCCAGATTCACATTGGCGTCCAGGCCAACCTGGTAGCCACCGCCCACCAGGAAAAAGGCTGAGTTGCCAATGCAGATGCTGGGCCCACTTGAGTACAAGCAGCTGCTGAAGGTCTGGGGGCCAGAGGTAGACACTTGTAGGTCTTCTGGGTCACCTCTGTGGACATGGTGGAGGCTGGAATTAAGGTAAGGAGGCCAAATCAGGCAGAGATTAGAGAAGGAGCCAATAAGCTGCTTCAACATCTTCTTTTTATCCTTATTCTATAAACTTTTTTCTATTTTTTAAATTTTAAATATATATTTTTTATTTTAAACTTTTTTGTTGTTAAAAACTAAGACATAAACATACACATTAACCTATCGAGGCCTACACAGGGTCAGGATCATCATTATCACTGTCTTTCACCTCCACATGGTGTTCCACTGGAAGGTCTTCAGAGGAAATAATACTTCATGGAGCTGTGTTAATAATGCCTTCTTCTGGAATATCTTCTGAAAGACCTGCCTGAGGCTCTTCTTGAGGAAGAGTCACTTGTTTCAAAAATATGAACATGGTAGTTTGCTTGGTTTGTTTCTTTTTCTTCATCATGGATTTTGTATGTAAGCAGATCATGCACCATAAACATTCTTCTCTATTAATGAAAACCTTTCGGTGTTGGGTTCCATGTTTTCAAACTTTTTAACAAGCTCACTGAGGTGTGCAAAAGCTTCTGCTAAATCCTTTACTGTGAATTTTCTGAGGGGATCTTCTTTTTCTTCTCCTGCAGTTTCCTTTTCTTTTGCCTCTTCTTCAGCAGTGTGCCCCAGTTCCAACAACAACTCATTAGTCAATTCCTCAGGAACCACTTCTAGGTTATCCTCAATGTCATCCTTATCTATTTCCGAGTTAAAATTCTTTGTCATTTCAACCACAGCCTAGTTGATTTTCAAAACCTCCTAATCCTTGGCAAATCCTTTGAAGTCTAGGATGAACCTGAGTGTCTTTGGGTGCCATTTACATAATCCTTGATGACACCAACCCAAGCCCAAACAAGGCTCCAGATTAACTCATATACAATTGTAATCCTTCAATTGCATCAGTGTCTTCTCAACATCTTCCTTGCATGCACAGTAGCCTGGGCAAATGTTCTCAGATAGTATCTTAAAGCTGCTAACCCCCCTGACCCACTGGTTGGATCAAAGAGGTAGTGTTTAGAGGGAGAAACACCACTTTGACATTGGGATGAAGACTCTCTGTAAAATGAGGATGTCCAGTTATTAATAATAATCAAAATCTTGAAAGGTATGTAATTCTCCAAACAGCACTCTATCTCTGGCATAACAACTGAGAAGGGCATCTTAGAAGAGGATGATGCATGACTTATTGCTCCTGTAGTACACTGGCAATATGTGCTTATTGATATGCTTAAAAACCCTGGGGTTCTCACTGTGCCAGATTTGTAGTTTTCACGAAACAGAAGTGGGTGAGTGTGTAACTGGAAGACTGGGAAGAAAGGAGGGTAAATTCAAATACCCCCATTTCTGGTTTAGTGAGTCACTAGTACTAAAAGGAATGGTCTAGAATACTACTTAAGTCAGGAGATTTTAAAATCCAAGCATTATTACACTGGGAAAAAGTATTAAAATTCTGAGGCAGCTATGTAATAGAGTAAAATAACATGCCTTTTGGCTGTGGATTCAAACCTCTATCCCCATCCTTGTCAGCTAACCTATCTGGGTCTTGATTTTTTTTTTAATCAGTCAACTGAAATTGAATACTTACTTTGAACTAGACATTGTACAAAAATAGCTTTTTTAAAAATGTGAGCAAAAAGCATAGCAAAGTGCACCATCTTTACCATTTTTAAGAGTACAGTTCTGTGGCAATAACTATATATACACAGTTGACTCTTGAATAACGAGGTTAAGGGCGCAAACCCCCCCACAGTAAAAAATCCACCTATAACTTTGACTCTCCAAAATGTAACTGTAGTTGTTCCTCTGTATCCACGAGAGACTGGTTCCAGGAACCACTTAGATACCAAAGTGCGTGGATGCTCAAGCCCTTTATATAAAATGGTATAGAGCCCTGGCTGGTGTAGTTCAGTGGATTGAGCGCGGCTGCGAGCCAAAGGGTCGCAGATTCAATTCCCAGTCAGGGCACATGCCTGGGTTGCAGGCCAGGTCCCCAGTGGGGGCCATGTGAGAGGCAACCACACATTGATGTTTCTCTCCCTCTCTTTCTTCAGAGGGGGGGAGGGGCTGGTGGACACGGACTCAGACCCAGCGGGACCCAGCGGGACCCAGGCCAGTGGAACAGACAGTCCCGCATTCGCGTGCAGATAACCGGGAGAAAAAGTTGAGGAGCGGAGCAGACTGCGCAGCCCAGGGGCCCAGCTCGGGAAAATAAAACCTCAGACCACCAATTGAAAACACCTGCGGGGGCTGAAGCCTCACAGGGGAGTTTGTTGAAGAGACCGAAAGAGCCCTAGAACAAGCCTGCCCCTGTGGGAATCAGCACCAAAAGGGCCCAATTTGCTTGTGGGTAGAAAGCAGAGCAAGCGCCATTGTGCCCTCTCAGACCCCTTTCCCACAGACAACGCCACAACGCAGCCAGGAGGGTTACCCCGCCCTGGTGAACACCTAAGGCTCCGCCTCCTATGGGAAATTCATATCTCCACAATTGGGGAAGTGTAGCCCTGTGCTTTCACGCATGTCAAGGAGCAAAGTCTCTCATGTAGCGCAAGCCGGCATGCGTGGACCCATGTTCGTGGTAGCGGAATTTCCTGTGGGGAAATGAGGCTAACATGTTTCTTAGATTTAAAACCTTGCTGCTGCTGAAAGCTCTCCCCTCCCTGGATCAAAGGACTTATGCTAATACATGCCTGGGCTCTTTCTGGCCAAATGTTTATGGATCAACCCAAGTCCATTGCCCTTCCATTTGCATATCTCTCCTTCTGATGTACCTTCCCGAATCCAGTTTGAATCTACAATCTATGCATAAGTTAATGAAGACCATTCTGATGTTCTGTGCCCAAAATCTTCAATAAAAACCCCTGGACCCAAGGCTCGAGGGTCTCTCCACAGTAAGGGAGGAGTCGTGTGGTCCTGGTTCTCCATTCCTGAGTATTTCTGTGTGAGGTTATTCATCTACGCATTCAATCACAGTCACCACGGATCCTGCAGGCCAGAATCCGCAGCAGCCCCCTTATACACATCAAGTGCACCCAGAGGGGAAAAAAAGGGCCCAAATGAAACAGCAGATCAAACCTCCAGAAAAAATACAACTAAGCCACAAGGAGATAGCCAACCTATCAGGTGCACAGTTCAAAACACTGGTAATCAGGATGCTCACAGAATTGGTTGAATTTGGTTGCAAATTAGATGAAAAAATGAAGGATACACTAAAGGAAATGAGGGAAAACGTGCAGGGAACCAATAGGGATGGGAAGGAAATTGGGACTCAAATCAATGGTGTGGACCACAAGGAAGAAAAAACACTCAACCAGAAAAGAATGAAGAAACAAGAATTCAAAAAAAATGAGGCCCTGGCTGGTGTAGCTCAGTGGATTGAGCACGGGCTGGGAACCAGACGGTCCCGGTTCGATTCCCAGTCAGGGCACGCGCCTGGGTTGCGGGCCAAGTCCCCTGTGAGGGCCATGTGAGAGGCAACCATACATTGCTGTTTCTCTCCCTCTCTGTCTCCCTCCCTTCTCATCTCTCTAAAAATAAATAAATAAAATCTTTAAAAAAAAAAAAAATGAGGAGAGGCTTAGGAGCCTCCAGGACATCTCTACACATTCCGACATCCGAATTATAGGGGTGCCAGAAGGAAAAGAGAAAGACCAAGGGATTAAAAACTTATTTGAACGAATAATGAAAGAGAACTTCCCCAATCTGGCAAAGGAAATAGACTTCTAGGAAGTCCAGGAAGCTCAGAGAGTCCCAAAGAAGTTGGACCCAAAGAGGAACACACCAAGACACATCATAATTACATTACCCAAGATGAAAAATAAGGAGAGAATCTTAGAAACAGCAAGAGAAAAGGAGACTATCACCTACAAAGGAATTCCCGTAAGACTGTCAGTTGATTTCTCAAAAGAGACCTTACAGGCAAGAAGGGGCTGGAAAGAAGTTTATCAAGTCATTAAAGGCAACAACCTACATCCAAGATTACTCTATCCAGCAAAACTTTCATTTAGAATGGAAGGGCAGATAAAGTGCTTCCCAGATAATGTCAAGTTCAAAGAGTTCATCATCACCCAGCCTCTATCATATGAAATGTTAATGGGATTTATCTAACACAAGGAGGGTTATCAACAGGGGAGTGGGAGGGGGAGGCGGGGTAGGTACTGAGAAAAAGTAGCATAAATGGTAGGTAGAAAACAGACAGGGGGAGGTTAAGAATAGTACAGGAAACAAAGAAGCCAAAGAACTTATGTATATGATCCATGGACAAGAACTAAAGGGGAGGAAAGGGAGTGAGGCGGTATGTGGGGCAGAGTGGAATAAAGGGGGGGTAATGGGACAACTGTAATAGCTTAATCGAAAAATATATTTAAAAAAATAAAAATAAATAAAATCTTTAAAAAATTGATGTGAAACCTAAAACAACAAAATTTATAGAGAAGAACATAGGGAAATATCTTTGTGGTACTGGATTAGGCAGATTTTGTAGATATAACATGAAAAATACAATTCATTAAAGAAAAACTTGATAAATTGAACTTTATCAAAATTAAAAACTTGTGTTCTTCAAAAGATACTGTTAAGAGAATAAAAAGAAAAGCCACAGCCTAGGAGAATATCTTTGCAAAGAATATATTTGATTATATTTCCCCTGACCCCATCAGCACTGTGGCTGTAAAAGAGATCAACTTAACAGAAATTAACCATGGCTTGGCTGCTCTTGTGCCCACCCAGTAACGTAGGACTTCTCTTTTTTTTTTTTAACTGTTGTTCAAGTACAATTTTCTGCCTCTTCCGCCCAAACCTCCCCACCACCCCAGCCCTCCCTGCCTCCCTCTCCCATTTTCACCCCCACCTTATTGTTATCCATATGTCCTTTATAATTGTTCCTGTAAACCCTTCACCCTCTTCCCCCTTTATCCCCTCTCCTCTCCCTCTGATCATTGTCAGCCTGTCCTCAATTTCAATGTCTTTGGCTATACTTTGCTTGCTTGTAGGGCTTCTCTTTCCTGTTAATGTCTCACCTAGTTTTTCCTGGAAGTTCTTGAGTGTCTCACATGAGTTCACCAATAGTTCTGTCCGGAACATATGATATCCACCATGTCATCTACCTCAGTTCATCCTTGTCAGCAGATGCTCCCTATAAGCTGGTGGAGAACCCTCAGTCTTTCCCCAAGCCGACATCACCACAACGGAATCCGTCATGGCCAAGGGTGTTTTCTCCAGAGTCCCAACTGAACCAGAGGCAGAATGTAAGAAGTTTGAGTTCTATCCAAAAGGTATCCAGCCATGTAGTATGAAAAAGAGGCATTTATTGAAGAAGATACAGGATATAAGAAACACCGTACATAGGAAAATGATGCCTCGGTCCCCTTCAAAGTAGGCACCTTGGGGCCTCACACAGTTCTCCCAATCGCCATCAGCTGCCCCATCATATTTTCCTGAATCTCATCAACAGTCTGAAATCTCTTCCCTTTCAAAGTCGATTTTAGTTTTGGGAAAAGCTAGAAGTCACAACACACCAAATCTGGGCTATGTGGGGAGGCTGAGTCACCTGGGTGATGTGATGTTTTGCCAAAAACTGCACGAGACATGATGCTCTCATAGCTGCAGCCTTCTGTGTCATCCAAATAGTTTCAGTGGAGGAATGTTCATGCTTAACACAAAATCTGATGCAGATTCGTTGCTCTATTCACTCAGTCATTTTGAATGTACATCCACACAGTACACCTGCTCACTCAATGGCTCGAACCACCCCCCCTGACTAGTACAGTGACATTGTCATTGTCCACATATTCGCACTCCAGTCCACTCTCCTAGGTGGCCAGGTTACATACATGTCGTGCAAACCATTCTCATTATATTAACAATGGCTGGACTTTTTCCGAACAGACCTCATAGTAATATAAATCACCATCCCCAATCTGTCCATCCTTTGCAATCTAAGCCTCAACATTTTTTTTAAAAAAAGGGAATATATTTTATAAAGAGTCTGTGCGTGCATGTGCCCACACACACCCCCCATGTGCACACACCCTCCTCTCAAAACTCAACAATAAGAAAACAATCCAATCGGGCCCGGCTGGTGTAGCTCAGTGGATTGAGCGCGGGCTGGGAACCAGAGGGTCCCAGTTCAATTCCCAGTCGGGGCACATGCCTGGGTTGCAGGCCAGGTCCCCAATGAGGACCATGTGAGAGGCAACCATACATTGCTCTTTCTCCCTCCCTTCTCCTCTCTCTGAAAATAAATAAATAAAATCTTAAAAAAAAAAAAAAAATCCAATCTTTTTTAATATGCAAAAGACTGAAAAGATACTTCATCAAAGAAGATATAAGAATGGCAAATAAACACATAAAACATAGTTAACATAATAAGTCATTAGGGAAATGCAAATTACAATCACGATGAGCTATCACTAATTTTAGAATGGCTAAAATTCAAAAGACTGGCCAAAGCATGTGTTGACTGGGAAGTGGAAAATAGAAATCTCCTACATTGTTGGTGGGAGTGTAAAATGACACAACTCACTCTGGAAAACTTGTCATGTGACCCAAACATCCCACCCGGGTATTGATGAAAGAGAGAGAGAGAGAGAGAGCGCGCGCGCGCATTTTTCCATACAATGGCTTATACACCAAGGTTCACAACAGTTTTATCTGCAATAGCCCAAAACTGGAAATGAGCCAAATGTCTATCAACAAGTGAATAAACAAATCATAATATAACCATACAATGAATAGTTAGCAACAAAAGGAATTAACTATTAATATATACAACATGAATGAATTTCAAAATAATTATACTGAGTGAAAGAAGCCAAACAATGAGACTACGTAATTTTATTTATATAAAATTCTTTTTATACAATCTATGGAGACAGAAAGCAGATCAATAGTTGAGTGAGGATGGAAGGATGTATTGAGGAGAAAGGTAAAAAGTAATAATAATAAGGAGCTCTGGCTGATGTGACTCAGTGGATTGAGCACCAGCCTGTGAACCAAAGGGTCAAGGGTTCAATTCCCAGCCAGGGCACATGCCTGGGTTGCGGGCCAGGTCCCCAGTTGGAGGCATGCAAGTGACAACCACACATTGAGTTTCTCTCCCTCTTTTTCTTCCTCCCTTCCCCTCTCTCTAAAAATAAATAAAATCTTTAAAAAATAAAAGGAAATACAAAGGGATAAGAAAAAACTTCTAAGGGTGATGAATATATTTATTATTTTGATTACAGTAATGGTTTCATGGGCATACATGCCAAAGCTTATCAAACTGTACATTTTAAAAAAGAGCAGTTTATTATGTCAATTACACCTCAATAAAGCTGTTTTTAAAAAAAGACAAAAGGGCCCTGGCTGGTGTAGCTCAGTGGATTGAGAGCGGGCTGGGAACCAGAGGGTCCCGGTTCGATTCCCACTCGGTGCACATGCCTAGGTTGCGGGCCAGGTCCCCATGAGGGTCATGTGAGAGGCAACCAACCATACATTGCTGTTTCTCTCCTTCTCTGTCTCCCTCCCTTCCCCTCTCTCTAAAAATAAAAATAAAAATAAAATCTCTAAAAAAAGACAAAAGGGTCACAAAACACACAAAATCGTAAAAGGAATTTAAATAAATTTGATATTTCAGTTGTCAGATTTATGATTTTTACTGCAGTAAAATGTAAACCTTCAGTGCATAAAGAAAATATAAAATGTGAAAAGATAAACTGGAGAAGATAATTCGAAAGTACCAGTATATGACTGACAAAGGATTAATGTCTACAATATATCATTTCATAAAAACTATTTTTTTAGCCCGGCTGGTGTAGCTCAGTGGATTGAGCACAGGCTGGGAACCGAAGGGTCCCGGTTTGATTCCCAGTCAGGGCACATGCCTGGGTTGCGGGCCAGGTCCCCAGATGGAGGCATGCAAGAGACAACCACACATTGAGTTTCTCTCCCTCTCTTTCTCCCTCCCTTCTCCTCTCTCTAAAAAATAAATAAAATCTTTAAAAAACAATAAAAAAAACCCAAAAAACTATTTTTTTAAAAAGGCAAGTAATCCAATTGAAAAATAAGCAAAAGATAAGGTCATTCACAGGAGAGGAATTTTTTTTTAAGATTTTATTTATTTTTAGAGAGCGAGGAAGGGTGGGAGAAAGAGAGAAAGAGAAACATCAGTGTGTGCTTACCTCTCACACACCCCCCAATGGGGACCTGGCCCAGAACCCAGGCATGTGCCCTGACTGGGAATCAAACCGGTGACCCTTTTGTTCACAGACCGCACTCAATCCACTGAGCTACACCACGGAAGGCAGGAGAGGAACTATTAATAGCAATTGGACATACACTAAAAAGATAAACAGCTCTTCAAAAGTAAACAGAAAAAGCAAAACCACAATAAGATACCACAGTCCACCCACCAGAATGGCTAAAATAAAACTGCCTACATCTAGTATTGGCAAGAATGTGGGGCAATGGTAATGTTCACATGCTGAGAACTGGCATAAATTGTTACAAATACTTTGAAGAATAACTTGGTGGTATTTATTACAGTTGATAATAGGTCTAGTATGTGAACCTAGCAATTCCACTGTAAGCATGGACCCTAAAGAAATTTTTTTTTTTTTTTTTTTAATCCTAAAGACATTCTTAACTCCTGCCCTGGCCAGGTAGCTCAGTTGGTTAGAGCATCATCACAATAGGACAAAGTTGCAGGCTCCACCCCTGGTCAAGGCACATATCAGAATCAACGAATAAATGCATAAAAAAGTGGAACAAATCACTGTTTCTGGCTCTCTCTTTAAAAACCAATTTTCAAACATTTTTTTTTCTAAAAAGAATTTCTTACACCCATGTTTCAAGGTATTTTTGAAAGACGTATACCCCACTAGTTAATATAAACACCTCTAAATCTGTCAATAAAAGAATGGACAAATAAACTGTGATATATTTGTATAACAAAATATTTCACACCAATGAATACACACATACCAATACGAAACTCAGAAATATTATGTTGAATTTTAAAACTTCAAAAGAATACATACGTTACCATAAATTAATTAATGCTGAAAAACAAAGTAATACTATACACTGTATTAAGATGCATAAAAATTTAAAAAGTAAAGAGATGCAGGGAAA
Source organism: Micronycteris hirsuta (assembly GCA_004026765.1). NCBI lineage: Eukaryota > Metazoa > Chordata > Mammalia > Chiroptera > Phyllostomidae > Micronycteris > Micronycteris hirsuta. Next base: position 63,960 of record PVJI01009297.1, read on the forward strand.
TGATTAAATACCCTAACCAGGATGGTAGTGGGAGGTAGAAGATAATCTGTGAATGGATACATAGGTAGTGTCAATCATTTTATTTCTTAGGTTGTATTCACTTTAGTACATTCTTTATTAGTTTGTATTTTAGAGATTATCTGAATTTTAAAAAGTAACATACCCTTCATAGTTCTGAGCAAAACTGATTTTCAATCCAGATTCCAACACCCAACCAGACTAACACCATCAAGAAATGAGAGACTGCCTCAAGAAGCTACATTCAAAATAAAAAAAAAGACATGAGGGTCAGAAAACAAGGGATCTAATTAAGAGAGAGGAGCAAAAACAAGTACTGAAACAATAGCTGATAATATTAAAATGAATTTAAAAGGGTAACATAGAAATATAAACTCTATAAAAACACATAAAATGACTGTCCCACAAGTTCTTAAATGAAATGCAACAAACGATAATACTTTAGTAATTGTCTTTCAAAATTTTTTCCATATATCATTGTTTTATAAAGTGGGATAATAGTTTCCTAAACGTTTTCTTTAAACAATAATCTTGGATATTCTTCCATATTAATGGATAGCACGCCATTATTTTTTTTTTGCCTTTTTAAATTTTATTTGAAAAATACTGAAATTCACAAAAAGCCAAATTCACACATGATTCCACCACTTTAAACATTTGTATGCAATAAAAAAGTTAAAAGGTCACACCTATGGTTCCACCTAATTCCATTCCCACTCCCAAATTACCCCTATAAACAATTTAATACATGTAGCCCTATATACATAGACAAAAGCTTTCTCATTCTTGGCAATAATTTCCTGGGCTCAAATATTTTATGACTGTAGGACGTTCAAAGGATACTTATTTTTTGGCATTTCCAAACCTAAAATATCTTATAAAAGCCTCATCCAGCCCAAAATGGATTTCTGGCACTCCTGCTCTCCCTTACATCAGTAGGGTCTTCCTCTTCTTAATCACATGCTTCTTTCAAACTTTTAGTTTGGTAACCAGTACCAATGAAGTGACTGTAGAAAAGTGTAAAAGACTAATAATAATGTTGCCCATTCAAAACCATTGATATTAGACTTCAAAATTAGGCCAACAGTTACACATTGGGAATTGTTTTACTTATGTTCCTATTAGTTGAAAGGTGAAAAATATACATGATCAAACACTGACTACTGTTCTATAGTATCATAAGCAAATGTAATATGAAAAATTGTTTAATGTTTATCTTCCCCACTAGACAATAAAGTCAGAGAGGGGAAGAACCACATGTTTTTTCCTTCCCTGTAGACCAGAAGACCCAGCATACTGAGTAGCACATAGCAGGTATTCTGAAACTATTTGCTTTTGACACTTTGCACTATTATTAAAGGATCTGCTAACTTAAAAGTTTGTTTAAGACTTCCGGGGACTTCCGCCAAGATGGCAGAGTAGGTGGACGCACTGCACCGCCGCTCACAACCAGAGAGTTTAAACAACGAACTCAATAGCGAAAAATAAACAACCAGAACGGACAGAATCGAACTGAAGGAAAGTCTGACACCCAGGAAGTTGGAGAGGACATACATCCAGGCCGGTAAGCGGGGCAGAACCGAGCGGAGGAGCGGAGTGAGAGGCAGTTTGCCCAGAGGAACTCACTCCGCGAGCGCCTAAACAAAACACTACCCCGAGCAACAGGTGAACCTCGCAGGCCGGCGGCGTAACTGGAGAGGCCAGTGGGAACCAGCAGGGCCAAGACTGGTGGAAAAGGCAGTGGGGAACTGGGGAGCAGAGGGTGATAGGGAGTGGCGGTGAACGGCAGACGCCATTGCTTCCTCCCAGGCCCCACCCCCAGAGGAAACGTCACAAAAAAGCGACCCAGGTTGCCAGGCACCAACAAACACCTAAGACTCCGACAGGTGTGCCGAGATAAAAAAGAATGAAAATGGCCAAAACGAAAGATCAGAACAAATTACAACTAACGAACGAAGAGATAGCCAAATTAACAGATGCCCAGTTTAAAACACTGGTAATCAGGATGCTCACAAAACTGGAAGAAATAGTTGAACACATGAACAAAATGATAAAGATAACGGAGGAAGATTTACAGGGAACCAATAGGGAAA